>PVJS01040222.1:0-18541 GCA_004027185.1 Glis glis | reverse complement strand
CATTCTGTCTCTAAGCTACACCCCCAAACCGGTTTTATTTATTTGGAAACAGGGTCTCGCTAGGTTTGTAAGAGCCTCACCAAATTGCTGAACCTGTGATCCTCCTGTCTCAGCCTCCCAAGTATTGGGATTAGAGGTGTACGCCACCACGCCCAGCATCAATATTGGTTTTAACAAAATACTAGCAATTTGCATTCAAAACCACATCAAGAAGATTATGTACCGCAGCCAAGTGGGTTTCATTCCAAAGATGCAAGGTTGGTTCTGATGGAGGTCGATACATGCCATTCATCGCATAAACAGAACCAAAGACAAAAGTCATGTGATCTTCTCAACAGACTCAGCAAAAGCATTTAACAAACCCAACATCCATTCGTGTTAAAAACACTGAAGAAATCAGGGATAGCAGGGACTTACCTCAATATCATAAAGTCAATGTACCCCAAATACAAAGCCACCATCACGCTGAACAGGAAGAAACTTCAGTTTTTCCTCTAAATTCAGGAACAAGACAAGGATGCCCACTATCACCACTCCTATGCAATATAGTACTTGAAACTGTAGCCACAGCAATTAGGCAAGAGAAGAAATTAAAAAGATAGAAATAGAGAAAGAAGTGAAATTATCTCCGTTTGCAGATGACATGATCCTATACTTAGAAGACCCAAAAAACTCAACCAAAAGACTTCTAGAGCTGATAAACAAATTCAGCAAAGCAGCCGTGTACAAAATCAACTTACAAAAATCAATAGCTTTGCTATACACCAACCACGAATCTACTGAAAAGAAATTGAGGGGAAAATTCATTCACAATAGCCTCAAAAAAATAATAATACTAACCTGGTGCAGTGGCGCATGCCTATAATCTCAGTGCTTGGGAGGCTGAGACAGGAGAATTGTAGATCTGAGGCCAGCACACAGTACCTTACCAAAACCCTCTTTCAAATTTAAAAAAAAAATTTTTTTAAGGGCTGGGGGGTGTAGCTTGGAAGTAGAATGCCCTTAGATTCAATCCCTAGTACAAAAAAATAAAATGAAATACTTAGGAATTAATCTAACCAAGAAGATAAAATATAGAATATAGGATATAGAATATAGATAAAATATATTTTTCTACAATGAAAAATGTAGAACACTGAAGAAAGAAATTGAAGAAAGCTGTGAAACCTATTTTAGAATAATCATAAAGTCACATGGTGGCACCCATCTCCATTTTCCAAAATGGCAGTGGCTTTCCAAAGGCCGCCACTGGCTCTGAGCTGGCAGCTGGGTCACCTCTGTCCCCCCCCCCCCCTGCACACCATCCTTGTTTCTCAGACACAGCAAACAGCACTTCCTCCTGGCAGGACTCTTTCCCTGGTGGTGGAGAGAGTAGAGGAGGATAATAATTAACAGAATTCACGTCGACATTAAAGCATATGAAAATAACCAGCCCGCTGTGTCAGGCGCTTTCTGTCACTATAACAGATTCTGGGGCTCAATCAACTGCACAGGAGGGAAGTTGATTCTGGTTCACAGGTGTGGAGGTTCCGGGCCATCGTCAGTCGGCCCTGTGGCTTCAGCCGATGGCCAGGCAGCCCATCATGGTGGGAGCCAGGGGTGGGATGAAGCTGCTCAGGGCGGGGCGGGCAGGAGCAAAGGGAGAGACAGGAAGAGCAGGGCCGGGGTCCCATGTCCCCTCAAGGACCAGACTGCCCCAGTGACCTTGCTGCCCTCCACCTGGCCCCTCCCAAAGTACCACCAGCTGCGGGTAACCCCATGCTTTGGATTTGAGCCCTCAACACATGGGCCTGTGGGAAGCATTCAAGATCCAAATACAGCCGGGCATGGTGGTGCACACCTATAACCCAGTACTTGTGAGGCTGAGACAGGAAGATCACAAGTTTGAGGCCCTCGGCAACTTAATGAGGCTGGGGGTGTAGCTCAGAGGTAGAATACCCCTGGGTTCAATCCCCAGCAACACACACACATTAAAAAAAAATGTTGCTAGTGATGGGCATGGTAGCACATGTTTGTAATTCCAGTACTTGGGAGGCTGAGACAGGAGGATCGCAGGTTCAAGGCACTGTAAGACCCTCAGCAACTCTGGGAGATGTTTCAAAATAAGAATGCCCTTGGGTTCAACCTCCATTACCCCTTCAAAAAAAATAGCCATTGTTATATTTAATCCATTAAAAGTAATGGTTTTATTTTCATGATTTTAAGTAGTTTAAATATCACAAATCAGCACTACCCTCCAAATAGCCTGATTTTTCAAAGTCTGAATTTTTGTCTGCTTATTTTCCATTCGAGTTTAATATACTAACCCAAAATTTCCACATTCCACATCATCAAACTTTTCAGCTTGTCTCAAAAGAAAAAAAATCTTAATTCCAATTAAGAGCCAAAATCAACTGTTTTCGGCGACTTGCAAATGTCTGTTTTTACCTAATTCCAGTACACTTATAAAGTGTAATTCTAAACTTCACTATTTGACATTTCCCTGCTGAAGAAAAGCAGTAGAAACTTCGCCATCTGTGTTGCTTTGGGAAACTAGCTCCGCCCATCTGCGGTCTCCAGGGTCCGCCACACAGAGTCCACGCAGGTGGGTGGACGAGGGGCTCTGCCGCCCCTGCGCGCGCACACACAGCAGAACTCAGGAATCTCTTGCAGCCCCGCGGTGCTCTGGCGTCCCGTCCTCTGGGAACCGAACAGGAACCTACCGCAGACAGAGGCATAGGAAGTTCGACATTTAACATTCCGCAAATGGGAAACCCAATGGGAGGGGGGTCGGGCTTTTTGTTTATTTTGTTTTGTTTTAAGGAAAGGTCGGATCTGCATGTTCTAATAGTCCCTTTTCTGCTGAATCAGCTAATATTCCTGAAGCTTTCAATTTCGGATTCCTATGGAGTTCAGTTTTTCCAAAACAAAAGTGGGAAAGAAGTGGTGCTTTCAGTAGAGAGATTCCAACTAGACTTTAAAAAAAAAAAAAGGAAAAAAAGAAAAACCACGGTGGGGTGGATCTCTAACCTGGCGGGTGTGCCTATCAGGGGAAAGCCCGAACTTGCCCTAAAGGCAAGGGGCGGTGCGTCCTCCTGTTTACTTACAGCGCGGTGCAAAAGGTCGCTAAGCTGAGCTAGAGAAAACAGAAACAGGACAGAGATTCCCCCGGCTCCAGCAATACATAACGCTGCTAGCTGATTTTGTTTTGCCCCAAATGTTGTTTTTAAACAGATACACCCCCCATCCCACCCACCCACCCCCAAAAAAAACCTGAACTGGCCTCACCTGTACCTTTAATTGTTTCTGTCCCCACACCCTAGGAAACTTTTGTTCTCTAGTGCTACTGGCTCCTGGTATGAAACCTGACAAAGAGGGGAAAATCTTGAAACAGAGGAAAGAAAGGCGGGAGGGAGGGAGAGGGAGAGAGAAGGAGAGACAGGAGGGAGCACAGGAGAAGGAAATGGGGAGGAAGGGAGGGAGAGAAGGGAAAGGAGAGGGAGAGAGGGAGGGAGGGAAGGAGGGAGGAAGGAGAGAGAGAAAGGAAGGAGAGGGAGAGGGAGAGGGAGAGGGAGGGAGGGGAGAGCGCGCTGCAGCCACCCTCCCGGCTCGCTGGAACGCTGAAACGCTAGTCCCCGAGATTACAGTAATCACAGCCCCAGCGTGAGATCCACACAAGCGCTAAATGAAACAGCACAGCAATTAAAAAATAAACACTCCACCGGAGGAGAAAGACAACCCCCCCCCCGGACGCCCTACCGAGCGCAAATGAACCTGCCACGCCGCCCCCTCCTTAAGGTGGACGCCGAGCGGGGCCGAGCCGGGGACGTGTCCGCGCCGGCGCCAGGGCGCAGCCCGCCTCCCACCGGAGGAAAGCCGGCGCTGCCGAAAACGCCACAACTTTGGCTACAGGAATGTGGGACCTAAAAGTACGGCGCGGACGGAGAACCCCGAGCCAGTTCGCAGCCTGTCCTATTTTTAAGTTTCTGTTGTGCTTCTAAAGGAGAAGAAATGGGATTGTGTTGATAAGGACGCACGGCGTCCCGAAGCCTTTCTTTATGTCACCCCGTTACCAAAACCCGCTGAGAGATCGGTGCGGTGATCGCCCCACTTTCTAGGTGGGGAAAGTGAGGCTCCCCAAGTCGCACATCAGAGGCCAGCAAGGAGTCCCTAGAGGACACCGGTGCCCTGCGCTCCCCCGGGCACTTCCCCGGGCCCCGGTGCAACCTCGCCATCTAGAAGGAATTGGGGTCTCTCCGCCCTCCCCCATCTCCAAGGCTCAAACCCCAGCGTTCTGAGAACCCCAAAACGACACCCGCACCAGTTCCCCGCGGGACCGGGTCTGGGCAGGCCCTGCGTGCGCGCTCGCCTGTTGCGCGGCCTCCTCGCCGCCCCAGCTCGCGAGGGAGCCCGGGCCCCACGGCAGGCAGGTCCGCCGCGGCGCGCAGGGCGGGAGGCAGGGGCTTGACCGATTTGAAATGGCCCGGGAAGGCGCGCAACGAAACTCTATCCCTAAGTGCAGCCGCGGGGAAGTGGGAGCTAGCGCTGGGAAGCCCTGAGTCCCACGAGGACAGTCAGGACACACGCTCCCCCTCTGCGGTCAACCCCAAGGTTACCGACACTCCCCATCCGCAGAGAGCGCGCATGGCCACCGGGACCCTACGGACGTCCTTAAGGAAGGCCGAGCCTTGGGAGCGCGGAGACTCCGCCCCGGCGCCCGGCGATTGGTGCGCTGAGAACGGGGCGGAGCCAGGCGCGGGCCGTATAAATATTCATGAGCGGGCCGCGGCGCTGGCGGGGCCCGAGCTGGGAAGTTGGGTGAGGGCGCTGCTCCTGCCGGGGAGGCGCGGGCGCGGGCAGGCAGCTCAGGTGTCCGCTCCGCCTCCGGGTCTGGATCTGCCGCTGCGCGTCTAGCAGGAGGGGACCGCCTGCACCTCGCCGACTGCGGCCCGAGCGCCGCGCGGACTTCTACCCGCGGCGGACGGACGGACCGACGGACTCACGCCGGAGCCCGGGGGCAGCGGCCTCGCAGACAGGGTCCCCGAACTCCGGCGGCGCGGCCTTGGGGCGGGCATGAGCCCCCGGCAGCCGGAAAGGGGCCGCGAGGGCTGACCCGGCCCCGCGAGCAGCCGGCCCAGCCATCTTGACTGCGCACCGCCGCCCGAAAGGAAACTTGCTGCGCCGCCGCCCTCCGTGCCTGGCAAAGTCACCGCCGCGGGCGCCGCGCGGAGAAGTGGCCGGCGGGGCGCGAGAGGAAGCTTGGAGCGCGGGGCGATGGGCCGCGGGCCCACCACCCTGCCTCGCCAGGGCTGAGCGCGACCCGGAGCGAGCGGGGCCGACCCTCGGACTGTGGCGCGCGCCCACGGCCACCTCCATCTCCCTCCCGGGGCGGCGGCGAGGAGCTGCGGAGGCCCCCTGCCCGGGCTTCGGAAGGCGGCGCTGCGGACGCGCCCCGAGAGGGGCTAGATTGTTGCCAGACACCCCCTTCTCCCCTGGGAGAGGCCGGAGAAGATCTGCAGGTCACCCGCGCGCCCCTTCCCCGGCTGGACTGCCGGGTCTCCTGGGACCCCGAGGCGCGCCGCCCAGAGGGCGAGGGCGAGGGCGCGGGGCCGAGGCGCGCAGCATGGAGTGGGGTTACCTGTTGGAAGTGACCTCGCTGCTGGCCGCCCTGGCGCTGCTGCAGCGCTCCAGTGGCGCGGCGGCCGCCTCGGCCAAGGAGCTGGCGTGCCAGGAGATCACCGTGCCGCTGTGCAAGGGCATTGGCTACAACTACACCTACATGCCCAACCAGTTCAACCACGACACGCAGGACGAGGCGGGCCTGGAGGTGCACCAGTTCTGGCCGCTGGTGGAGATCCAGTGCTCCCCCGACCTCAAGTTCTTTCTGTGCTCCATGTACACGCCCATCTGCCTGGAGGACTACAAGAAGCCGCTGCCGCCCTGCCGCTCGGTGTGCGAGCGCGCCAAGGCCGGCTGCGCGCCGCTCATGCGCCAGTACGGCTTCGCCTGGCCCGACCGCATGCGCTGCGACCGGCTGCCCGAGCAGGGCAACCCCGACACGCTGTGCATGGACTACAACCGCACCGACCTCACCACCGCCGCGCCCAGCCCGCCGCGCCGCCTGCCGCCGCCGCCGCCCGGCGAGCAGCCGCCCTCGGGCAGCGGCCACGGCCGGCCCCCGGGGGCCAGGCCCCCGCACCGCGGCGGCGGCGGCGGCCGGGGCGGGGGCGGCGGGGACGCGGCGGCGCCCCCTGCGCGCGGTGGCGGCGGCGGCGGCGGGAAGGCGCGGCCCCCTGGCGGCGGCGCGGCGCCCTGCGAGCCGGGGTGCCAGTGCCGCGCGCCCATGGTGAGCGTGTCCAGCGAGCGGCACCCGCTGTACAACCGCGTCAAGACGGGCCAGATCGCCAACTGCGCGCTGCCCTGCCACAACCCGTTCTTCAGCCAGGACGAGCGCGCCTTCACCGTCTTCTGGATCGGCCTGTGGTCCGTGCTCTGCTTCGTGTCCACCTTCGCCACCGTCTCCACCTTCCTCATCGACATGGAGCGCTTCAAGTACCCCGAGCGCCCCATCATCTTCCTCTCGGCCTGCTACCTCTTCGTGTCGGTGGGCTACCTGGTGCGCCTGGTGGCGGGCCACGAGAAGGTGGCGTGCAGCGGCGGCGCGCCGGGGCCCGGGGGCGCGGGGGGCGCGGGCGGCGCGGCGGCGGCGGCGGCGGGCGCGGGCGCGGCGGGCGCGGGCGCGGGCGGCGCGGGCGGGCGCGGCGAGTACGAGGAGCTGGGCGGCGTGGAGCAGCACGTGCGCTACGAGACCACGGGCCCCGCGCTCTGCACCGTGGTCTTCCTGCTCGTCTACTTCTTCGGCATGGCCAGCTCCATCTGGTGGGTCATCCTGTCGCTCACCTGGTTCCTGGCGGCCGGCATGAAATGGGGCAACGAGGCCATCGCCGGCTACTCGCAGTACTTCCACCTGGCCGCCTGGCTGGTGCCCAGCGTCAAGTCCATCGCCGTGCTGGCGCTCAGCTCGGTGGACGGCGACCCGGTGGCGGGCATCTGCTACGTGGGCAACCAGAGCCTGGACAACCTGCGCGGCTTCGTGCTGGCGCCGCTGGTCATCTACCTGTTCATCGGCACCATGTTCCTGCTGGCCGGCTTCGTGTCGCTGTTCCGCATCCGCTCGGTCATCAAGCAGCAGGGCGGCCCCACCAAGACGCACAAGCTGGAGAAGCTCATGATCCGCCTGGGGCTGTTCACCGTGCTCTACACCGTGCCCGCCGCCGTCGTGGTGGCCTGCCTCTTCTACGAGCAGCACAACCGGCCGCGCTGGGAGGCCACGCACAACTGCCCGTGCCTGCGCGACCTGCAGCCCGACCAGGCGCGCCGGCCCGACTACGCCGTCTTCATGCTCAAGTACTTCATGTGCCTGGTGGTGGGCATCACGTCGGGCGTGTGGGTCTGGTCCGGCAAGACGCTCGAGTCCTGGCGCGCGCTGTGCACGCGCTGCTGCTGGGCCAGCAAGGGCGCCGCGGGGGGCGCGGGGGCCCCGGGGGGCGGCGGCCCGGGGGGCGGCGGCGGCGCGGGGCCGGGCGCGGGCCCGGGGGGCGGCGGCGGCTCCCTCTACAGCGACGTCAGCACCGGCTTGACGTGGCGGTCTGGCACGGCCAGCTCCGTGTCGTATCCAAAGCAGATGCCCCTATCCCAGGTCTGAGCGGAGGGGAGGGGAGGGGAGAGGAAAGGAGAGGAGGGGGCGCCCGGGATGGGCGGGGTGGGGATGGAGGGGACCGGTGCAGCAGGGCAGGGACCCTGGACGGGCTGCGGTTCCCACCCCTTCCCCGTGTTGATTGCTATTAGCATGATAATGAACTCTTAATGGTATCCATTAGCTGGGACTTCAATGACTGGCTTAGAACAAAGTACCTGGCATTGATACCTCTCAGACCCGGCCCCCTCTCCTCCGCGGAGGTTCGGGCTCCTCCCGCCAGGCCGGGCCTTAATTTCCTTTGGCAGAGCTGGCTGGACTCCGCGTGCGTTTCTCGTCGCCAAGGTCCTCGAGTCCTCTCTGAGCTCCCATCCAGAGCCACAGGTCTCACCCCGAGGGACCTCTTCTTCTGTCTCCTACGTAAACCTAAATCCTAACATATCCTAGAGTGGGGGGGATGACCGCGACTTAAATGGGATTGCACGGTTCGGGTATTCTTAATGACCAGGCACATGCCTTAAATAAACAAGAAATGTCTTAATTATACACCCCAAGTAAATACGGGTTTCTTACATTAGAGGATGTATTTATATAATTATTTGTTTAAAGTGTAAAAATGTGTAAAATATGTATATATCCAAAAGATATACAACGTGTACATTTTTTGTAAAAAGTTTAGAGGCTTACCCCTTGTAAGAACAAATATAAGTATTCTATTTTGTCAATAAAATGACTTTTGATAAATGATTTAAACACGGCCCTCTTCCCCCTGCCTCTTCCACACTGTCACCTCTCCAGGGCTTGCAGAGGACCCGTGGGGGAAATGGACATTTTTCTGGTTTGCCACTCTGTATGCTGACTTGAGGCCTGGAGAAACTTCCCTGTTAACCTCTAGTTCTTAAAGTGTTCGCAAAGTAAATATCATTGTCGAACTGAAAGCACAGTTGAGTTTTTGCACCTCCTCCCAAGGCAGAGTTTCCACTGGAAGCCCTCCCCCCTCCCCTGATCATGGATTTTACAGCTCACCTTAGTGTATGTAAATGGGACTTTTGCAAAGGCAGCCACTCCACTCCGGCCTTGTTATTTATCTTGTGTGATATCACTAAAGGTTTCAAAACCCCCCACGTTCCTATCTGGTGTCTGTGACTTTGAGAGAGCACCTGGTTTTCCAGGGGCCCCGAACACACTGCTGGAGTGTGAAGGTTAATATTCTAACGCATAGATCGTCTCTACAGTGGAAGTCACTTGACAATCTGGTAGTGGAGCGGGCGCTCTTTAATGGATTAAACTAACGGGTTACCATCTTAATAACCTTCCGTGCTTGTGTAGACCAAATGTGCTTCTTTTCCTAGAGCAAAAGCTATTGTTCCTCTGTCAAGACTAAGCTAATTTATTTGAGCAGAAGGCTGTTGAATTAGCAGAAGAATGCTTTGGCAATTGTTGAACTTTTTACCTGTCTGCCCAGTGGCTCAGCACATCATTCCTTTAAGAGGAGCTAAATGAATAGGGTTAATCTGTAGGGAACTTGGTCTTTTGAGTTTGAAAAACTTTGATCTTTTCTCCTCTCCAAATGTGCTGTGTAGTCTGAAGTTTCTTTCCCCGCGGCCTGGCTCCTCTTGGTGCAGACCAATTGGCCACCGCGGAGCCTTAAAAGTTCTTCCATTAAAGGGATGTGGGACTTTTACTTTAAAAAGGAGAGAGAGCGAGGGAGAGGAAGACTTGTAACAGTTAGTGAAGACCAGAGGCTCTAGAGCGCTCAGCCTTTTAAACAGCTTTTCCCCGCATTGTTAGCCAGCCTGCAGGCAGCTAGGCATGGGTTGAGACATTATAGAAAAGGGTTCTGAATGCCCTACAGGTGGTCTGAGCACATAATCCCCCAATTTAAAGGGTTTTCCTTTGCTGGACAATTGCATTACAAAACTCCCTTCTTTTTCGCTCCTAATTGAACCAATGAACTATTATAAACTACAAGTTTTTCTTTAAAAAAAAAAATCCTCAGTGCCTAAATTCTATTGACTAAATTCTGGCAAGTTTTCTGAACTGAAGCTTTTAAAGCACCGGAAGTAAAAAGCTTCAGCAGGCATTTCTTTTTTCAGATATTTTTATTCCTTATGCTTGTTATTTTCTGGCAGATTAGCAATAATTTAAAAGTAATTGGTAAGGTTGTGTGTTCCTACTGAAAAGATAGCCCCAGGTCTCTTATTAACCTGTCAATCAAGATAAGAAATGGGCAGCTACCCGGCTAATGACAGGGGCATCAATTATTGTGGGGCAGGAGGGGACTTGTCCTGCGCATCCTTCTTAGACGTTTGTTCTCTTTACTTTTTCTAACAGGAATCTATAGTGGTTAAGAAAAAAATTTTTCTTTTTAATTAGTAGGAAGAAAACTAATTCTTTACTGACTTTTCTCATGCAAAATTCTTGAAGAAGAGTTTTGTGGCAGTAACATTTTTGCAAGTCCTTTCCAGAATCATTCTTGGTGTTAATTGGATTTTTAAATTATGTATGCAGTAAGAATACCTACTTTAGCTCTCATGCCAATTTTATTTTCGAAAGTCAGGCATTGTAAAATCTTCTCTGAACCAGAAGGAGTCACTAAGGAATCACTGTTTTGTAACGTGGGTACCAGTAAGTGACCTGCATCTAACCCACGTGGTGATTCTCCACTGTGAGGTGCATAAACTAGCTGTAAACTCTACATATTCAGTTATAAAGTACTATCTTGAGGGCAGGTTTTCACCATGTATATTACTGTGTATATCCCACCCTGGGATGGAAGAGTGCTACAAGTCACCAGTCAGCATATTGGTTTTCTAATGTAGTGCTAGTCTCATTAATGACATTTTCAACTAGCTGGTACATTGGGAAATGTTCAGCTTTGAAGTTTGGGGCCTTATTCGGTATATCCTTGTCAAATACACTAGATAACTTTTACAAGATGGCTCAAGCTAATCGAGTGTGTGCAATCTAAGCAAGGTTATGAAGCAACAAAAATCCTGTCGGTAGAAAAAATCCTGCAGCTGTAATCACTAGAGACTGGCGTTCAAACCCAAGTTCTGACTCTGCCTTTACAGCTAAGACGGGGACCAAAATGTTACCGGGACCCACATGGTATCTGCTGGCATCAGATTTGGGGTGTTGGAAAGGAAAGAAAAACCTAGCCAGGTCCATTTGTGTTGGTGAATGACTGGGTTCTTTTGGGCCATACTCTATGAAACATTGACAGGGTAAGTGTTTGAAAGGCCTGTCAAAATTTTTGGTGGGGGGATGCTGTGGTTACGGGGTTACTAGATCACTGCAAATAAAACCGACTGTGGTTAAAACCATCACTAAAGCCAACACTCATGAACATCACCCTTGGGAGAAGTGATGCGGGCACTTTTTTTTTTCCTTATAATGAGTGCAATCTGAAAGTACAGTAAAACAGAAGGGGCAGGCTGATGGGGACAGGAGGAGGGAACACTGTCGCACTGCAGAGATCTGGCCCATGCTAACGAGGCCGCAGGTGTCGTCTGGGGGAAGGAAGTCAGGTCCTCTTACCAAAAGAAAATCACAGAAAGACATTCAGTGCTGGCACCGTGGGTGCAGTTTTTGCCGTAGGTGCCAACCATCCTGGGAGGCTCCTCACAGAAGCACAAGCACTCTCCGCCTTCCAGCTCGGTGCGATACTGCCATCTTGTGGTGCCTCAAAGTTTGAGCAGTTGGTTCAATGCACTCCTTCAAAAACACTGGACAGCCCAGACAGGAGGATCACAGGTTCAAGGCCAGCCTTGGCAACTTGGAGACCAGGTTTCAAAATAAAAAGGGCTGGGGGTGTAGCTCAGAGACAGAATGCCTTGGGGTTCACTCCCCAGCACCTAAATAAATAAATAAACGATATCCCCAGGGAGTGCTGGCCCTGTGAGGCCTGCAAGCATTCTGTATTTTCCCAATGGCGAATCAGCGTAAGGCCCCGCAAGACCGCCCAGCTACACAGTAAGATCACTCTTATTAACCTCAATTGAATTAAATCCCCAATATAATTATATGCTAAAAATATGATTAAGCTGTGTTGAAATCAAAAGATATCATCTGTTTAAAATGATCTTCTGAGCTACTTTAAAGAATAGGATGAGCCGGGAGTGGTGGTGCACGCTTGTCATCCCAGTACTTGGGAGGCTGAGACAGGAGGATCGCAGGTTCGTGGCCAGCCTCAGCTACTTAGGCCCTCCGCAAGTTAATGAGACCCTGTTTCAAAATAAACAATAACAAAAGGGGGGCTGGGGGTGTAGCTTGGAGGTAGAATGTCTCTGGGTTCAATCCCCAGCACCACAAAAAAAAAGAGAGAGAGAGAGAAACTTTGGGAGAAATTATGGTTTAGTGGACTGTGTTTAAAAACCCAACATAAAAACCCTGATATGAGAGAGAGCTCAGCACAAACTAATTAAAGATATGTTCCAAGGAATACACGGAGAACTGTTTTGTAACGAATGGGTTTTGTAGGTGTCATATCAAATGCAAAGATTTCTTTTAAAGGCTTATTTTCTTTCAGGGAAATACGTACTGTATTATAGGAGAATGTAAATGCTATTGGGTAATATTGGAGTATCTTGGCATGGTAAAAATCCGTCATCCAAAGGATCATGTCTTCAGTCTCTCACTCCACCAATGGAAAGAGAGTTAGGGGTGAACCAATCCTGCTTCATCCAATCCATACTAGAATCCGTGAAACCCTGTTTCAAAATGAAGAATAAAAATAGGGCTGGGGTGTAGCTCGGAGGTAGAATGCCCCTGGGTTCAATCCCTAGTAACACACACACACACACACACACACACACACACACACACAAGAATAGGATACTTGCCAAAGGTCCGTGCCACGCCTATTCGTGGCTGAGCGCATGCGTAATAGACTCTTGAGATGGGGTCTCAGGATCTCCTCGTTAAAGGCACTACTGTGCAATTTCCCACCTAGAAGTTGATCGGCTGAGTCCGGTGCACAGGTGTCCGTCAGCACCATGCCACGTGACGCCATTGGGTGGGTGGAGCATAGTCTCCCCTGAGACCTACTCAAGTGTCAAGAAAACACACCACCGAGGACTGGACACTACAGTGGAGAGGCGAGTCAGCCAACCGGAGAAGGGAAGGTTGCACGGGACCCCTGTGCCTCCGGCAAGAAGGAAGTGTGGAGGGCTAAGCTGGAACCCAGGAACAGTCAACCTCTGGCCTGTTCGTTTAATTTTATTTCATTATTTTTGAAACATGGTCTCCCTAAGTTGCCGAGGGTCTCACTAAGTTGCTGAGGCTGGCCTCGAACCTGCGATCCTCCTGTTTCTGCCTCCCAAGTACTGGGATTACAGGTGTGCGCCACCATGCCAGGATGAGAGCAGGCTTTTGAAGCAGGATGAGCAGCAGGGCATGGTGCCTTACAAAACCATTCCAGAGTTCCTGCCTGGCCGGGGGCACCTTACCCGGGCACATATGAGCCACAAGGATGGCCCTGGGAAGGTGTGTCTGACGCTTGGCGTGGCTGACGTGGGCCAGCTCACCTGCTCTGTGCTGTCTACACTCACGACAACTCAGTAGTCGCCACATGAACGCTGTTGTGTCCCTTGCCAATGCGGGAGACCCGGGGACAACGCAGAGGCTGCACTGTGGCTCAGTGAAGAGCGGCAGTGACCCATGGAGGCTGTGGCTGTCGCTGCGGGGAGGGGCCAGCCGTGGAAAACATCTGTCCTGGACAGAAAAGGCCCCGGGGCCCTCAGGCAGAGACTCCCGGGCCAGGAAGGGGGAACAGCAGCAGACCCCTGAGCAGCCCAGGGCAGTGCAGGAGTGGGTGGCACAGAGCCCTGGGGTGGTCAGCTCAGCTGACCTCAGAGGGGAGAGGACCCAGGAACATGGTGGTCAGAAGACGGAAAGCGCCGGGCATGGCAACACACGCCTATAACCCCATGTACTTGGGAGGCTGAGTCAGGAGGATCTCAGGTTTGAGGCCAGCCTCAGCAACTTAGCAAGACCCTGTTTCAAAATTAAAAAAAAAAAAATTAAGCCGGGCGTGGTGGCACACACTTGTAATCCTAGTACTTGGGAGGCTAAGACAGGAGGATTGCAGGTTCGAAGACAGCCTCAGCAATTTAGTGAGGCTCTCAGCAACTTAGTGAGACCCTGTTTCCAAATAAGAAATAAAATCTGTCTGGAGGTGTAGCTCGGAGGTAGAATGCCTCTGGGTTCAATACCCAGTACCATAGAAAAAAAAAAATTAACAAGTGCTGAGGGTGTAGCTCAGGGATAGAATGACTCTGGGTTCAATCCCCAATACCAAAAAACAAAAACAAAAGAAAAAAAAAGTCTAATGATAGAGAAAGAGGGAAGAAAGGAAATCAGAACTGGCCAGGCTGAGGTAAAGTTAGGACACATGTCAACCAAACAAGTTTGAACAGCTTTCCAAACCTCGGGGACAGCCGTTATTCAAAGAGGACAAAGCACCTATATATATCACCTTATGTGACACTAGAAAATCGTGCACTAAATAAAGTGAGAAAACCAGAGTCCAACGACTCCCCGCAAAACCTGCTTCTACTCAGACACCACAGTAGTTCTCGCCCTTGTCTGCATCTTAGAGGCACTTGGCCTGTTGTTTTAAAAAAAATACTGATGGAGCAGGTGAGATGCAGAGGTGAGCTCACCACATGCGGTGTGTGTGTGAGAAGGTGTCACTTGAAGCGGGGCGTGGTGGCGCACAAGTGTAATCCCAGTACTTGGGAGGCGGAGACCAGAGGATCTGGGTTCGCGGCCAGCCTCAGCTACTTAGTGAGGCCCTCCACAACTTTGTGAGACCCTGTTTCAAAATAAAGGATAAAAAATAGGGCAGAGGGTGTAGCTCGGAGGTAGAACGCCCCTGGGTTCAATCCCCAGTACCGCCAAAAAAAATAAAAAAAAGAACGTGTCACTTAGAATCTCACCATGATAGATGATTCCAACGCGCCAATAAAAGCATTTTTTTAAAATATTGATGCCGGGGCTAGGCGCAGGGGTGCACACCTGTAATCCCCGTACCTGGGAAGCTGAGACAGGCTCGCAGGTCGAAAGCCAGAGCGCTGTAACTTAGTGAGACCCGTATCAAAAATTAAAAAAATAAGAGCCAGGCGTGGTGGCACACGCTTGTAATCCCAGTACTTGGGAGGATGAGACCGGAGGATCCAGGTTTGTGGCCAGCCTCAGCTACTTAGTGAGGCCCTCCGCAACTTAGTGAGACCCTGTTTCAAAATAAAGAATAAAAAATAGGGCTGGGGGTGTAGCCTGGAGGCAGAATGCCCCTGGGTTCAATCCCCGGTACTGCCAAAAAAAAATTTTTTTTAAATAAATAAAAAGGGCGGGAGTGTGGCTCAGAGGTAGAGCCCACCTGGTTCAATCCCCAGAATTACAAAAAAAAAAAAAAGGAGAGAGAATCAAGATGTCTGGGGTGCCATCAGAGAAGTCAACGTTTCCACAATTTCCTGGCTAGTAAGAGCTGGAGACCAGTGGGTGTAACTGTGATATTATGATCTGAACTGAAATAAAAAATACAAATAGGAATTAGCCAAACTAGCCCTTACCGTCCAATGTGACTACTTCACATGGAAGCGATTGTTTTGTTTTGTTGTTTTGTTTCTTGTTTTGTTTTTGTCTCTTTAAGAAGTAAATATTTGGGAGAAGTCAGGAGCGCCCCCACGTGGTCAAAAGGGAGAACTTCATGCTTTGTTGCTTTTAACCAAAGATCTCACCTGCTTTTAACCAAAGCAGGTGACCCTGCTTTTGACTTGTAAAGAGACACAGGTTCAAGGTCAGCCTCTGCAACTTAGTGAGACCCTCAGCAATTCAGCAAGACTCTGTTTCAAAATAAAAAGTAAAAAGGGCTGGAAGTGCAGCTCAGAGTTAGAACTCCCCCGGATTCAATCCCCAGTAACACACACAAGAATTATGTACGTAGGGTATGCGATTTAGATTGCTATGAAACTAGAAATGAAACCCAAGCCATAAACCAAGGAGGAGCCAGCGGTGTTGATGTGTTAACTAGTAAAGACAAAATGTTCTTTTTATTCCATAAATGTTTCTTTACTGAGACCAACTCAACTTGGCTCGAACGGGGAGCTCAGCCTCTATGTCCTGAACCAAGAGTGACTTCCCAAGCCCAGGGGCCACACATCATGGTCCTGGAGACAGGGACTGAGCGGACAGCTGGCAGGACACTAAACGTATGTGCGGTAGACTCTCCCCTGGCCATCTTTAACAGGAACCAGGGCCATGCACGGTGGTGCACACCTGGAATCCTAGTACTTAGGAGGCTGGGACAGGAGGATGGCACGTTTGAGGCCAACCTCAGCAACTTAGCAAGACCCTCAGCAACTTAACAAGACCCTAATTCAAAATAAAAAATAAAAGTACTGGGGGTATAGCTCAGTGGTAGAGCACTACTTGGTTCAATCTCCAGTACCACAAAAAGAACTAGGTACTACCTTACCTAATGCAGGTGTAGCTAACATTCAGAGGTACAGAACGGTACTACCAACCCAGTGCTCTGAGTACCAGGGAAAGAGTCATGAGCCTTCCCCAAAGACCCAGAGGGTAGACCTGCTTTCACAGGTGCCTCTGCATAACATGTATGACTTTAGATCTTAACTGCTACACTTCATCCTATTTTGTAAGTAAAAGCCTAAGCCGAGGGTCATAGGTCAAACCCACATAACAGGTGCAAATTTAAGCCAGGTGTGATGGCTTAAATTTGGGAGGCAGAGACAGGAGGATCCGGGTTCGCAGCCAGCCTCAGCTACTTAGGCCCTCCGCAACTTAGTGAGACCCTGTTTCAAAATAAAGGATAAAAAATAGGGCTGGGGGTATAGCTTGGAGGTAGAATGCCCCTGGGTTCCATCCCCTGTACCCCCCCCCAAAAAGGTACAAATTTTGGGTGATGCCACCATTTTTTTCTTTTCTCTTTTTTTTTTTTGGTACTAGGAGTTGAACCCAGGGGCATTCTACCTCCGAGCTACACCCCCAGCTCTTTTTATTTTTTTATTTTGAAACAGGTTTTGCTAAGTTGCTGAGGACCTTGCTAAGCTGCTGAGGCTGGCCTCCAACCTGTGATCCTCCTGTCTCAGCCTCCCAAGCACTGGGATGACAGGCGAGCGCCACCACGCCTGGCGGATGCCACTAAGTCTTGATGTTCTATAGCACTGTCCAGTAACTGTGGTTCACCACAATTAATTGTGTATTTCAAAATAGCTGGTGGAGAGGACTTTAAATGCCCCCCACAAAGAAATGATCAATGCCTCTGATGACTGATGTGGGTGGGCATGGAAAATCCTTGTTCAGAACTTGAGCCATGTGATGCGACTGGACAGTGCAGCCTGCGAGGCGGGGCTAGCGCAGGGTCCTCAGGTGGTTGGGGTGCGTCCTAGGCCACAGGGGACCCAGCCGCTCTGGCTCCCTCTCCTTTGCGTCCTGCCGGGGTGGGTGGTTTCCCTGTGCACAGCTCTGCCATGTTGAGCTGCCTCTCCACGGGCCCAGAGCCACGGGCCGATCGATCGTGGACCGGAACCTCCAAAACCAGAGGCCAGACAAACCTTTCCTTCTGATAAGAGCTGCGACTCGGGTGGTAGTCATAGTGATGGAGACCAGAGGAAGACAGCGAGCGATGGGCCGGCGCCCCGGGCTGATCACTACCCGGTTCATTCAAGGATCCCCTAAATGTGTACGATGACTATGTGTCCATTGCAAATAAAAGTGTATTAATAAAACAGTGCCTCTTGACCATCTGTTTTTTTCTTTTTTTCTTTTGGTTCTAGGGGTTGGGCCCAGGGGCATTCTACCTGTGAGCCACACCCCCAGCCCTATTTTATTTTATTGTATTTTATTTATCTATTTTGTGGCACTGGGGGTTGGGCCCAGGGCCATTCTACCTGTGAGCCACACCCCCAGCCCTATTTTTTTAATTAATTAATTAATTTTTTTTTGCGGTACCGGGGATTGAACCCAGGGGCGTTCTACCTCCACACTACACCCCCGGCCCTTTATTTTGAAATTTTTTTATACTTTATTTTGAAACCAGGTCTCATAAAGTTGCAGAGGGCCTCACTAAGTAGAGAGAGACAGAGAGAAACAGGGAGAGAGAGAGAGAGCTGAGGCTGGTGGCAAACCCGGAATCTCCGGTCTCCGCCTCCCAAAATACTGGGATTACAAGCATGCACCACCACGCCTGACTATTTATTTATATATTTATTTGTCTATTTTGTGGTACTGGGGATTGAGCCCAGGGACATTCTACCTGTGAGCCACACCCCCAGCCCTATTTTATTTTATTTGTTTATCTATCTATCTATCTATCTATCTATCTTGTGGTACTGGGGATTGAGCCCAGGGGCATTCTACTTCTGAGTCACACCCTCCAGCCCTATTTCATTTTATTTTATCTATCTATCAATCTATCATCTATATATCTATCTATCTATCTATCTATGTATTTTGTGGTACTGGGGATTGAGCCCAGGGGCATTCTACCTCTGAGTCACACCCCCAGCCCTATTTTATTTTATTTACTTATTTATTTATTTATGTATTTATTGATCTATCTATCTATTTTGTGGTACTGGGGATTGAGCCCAGGGGCATTCTACCTCTGGGCTACACCCCCAGCCCTACTTTATTTTTTTATTTTGAAATATGGTCTCATAGGCCAGGCGTGGTGACGCACACTTGTAATCCCAGTACTTTGGGAGGCAGAGACTGGAGGATCCAGGTTCGCGGCCAGCCTCAGCGCTCTCTCTCTCTCTCTCTCTCCTCCCTCTCCCTGTCTCTCTCTCTCTCTCTCTCTCTCTCTCTCTCTCTCTCTACCTAGTGAGGCCCTCTGCAACT
>PVJS01040221.1:7908-18642 GCA_004027185.1 Glis glis | reverse complement strand
TTATACTTTATTTTGAAACTGGGTCTCACGAAGTTGCAGAGGGCCTCACTACGTAGAGAAAGAGAGAGACGGACAGACAGACAGACGGGGAGAGAGAGAGAGAGAGAGCTGAGGCTGGCTGCGAACCTGGATCCTCCGGTCTCCACCTCCCAAAGTAGTGGGATTACAAGCGTGCGCCACCACGCCCGGCAGGCTTTTCATTCTTGAAGACAGGGAATCATAGTACTAATCTATAAAAGGCTTTATAAATAGAAGTTAGAAAATGGAACTACATAACCAGTAATAGATAACAAAAAGTAGTTTCTAATCATAATGTTTCACTTATCAATACTTTGTTTCAAGTGCGTATCTGTAAAATACAAAACATGTCATCTTAAAAATAAAAAGCAGGATACACACAAAATAAGTTTTTGGCGAAAATACTACATGAGTTTAACACTTCCTTGATCAATTAAGTGTCACCATTTTAAATACCTTTATCATTAACAAGTTCTTTTACCAGTATTGTATCCAGGAAATTACACTGAACCATTTTACATAAGAAACATTTTCACATAAATTAACCACCATATATATTACTATCAAGTTTCATAAACTGAGCCTACTCTCTGAGATGCCTACAAAACATTTATTTGAAAACACTAAAGTCTTGGGTATTTTCCAGCCGTATTGTGAACAAAGCATCTAGAGAATGTGTTGACTCTAACACAAACCAGCATGTTAAATAACAAGCTTCCTCTGACTTAGCAAAACGGCCGACTCTCGAACAGAAAATGACCTGCTGGACATTTCAAAGGTGCTAGAAATCACCCTACCAGGACAGATCTGTACTTTTAGCAAGTCTAGAAAAGGGGTTACTCTTACTAAAATGGATAATTCCCTAGGATTTTTTAAAGCTATAAAAAAATTAAGAATCAGAAATGGAAAGACAAGGTGGGTGAAGATAAAGGTTCTCCTGAAGCTTTCTTCAAGTAAATTTAAGATTAACAATTACAATTTATTTTATCAAACTTAAATTCAAAAAAACTTACTTAAATTCTTCATACAATGACCAATATCTACCAATGAATTATTAGAAAAAGTAAGCAATTACATAAGTTTGGATAATGAACAACTCCCTTAATAATTGAAAGCCAAATTTATTACTTTTCTACTTTACAGGAAAGTCTGTTCCAAAGGAAACACACAAAACTTATTTCTTATTTTAAAATCTAAGTAACTAACTTTCAGAAAAAGATAAAATACGAAACATTCAAGACTAAGAAGGCAAAGGTTGCCAGGAGTGGTAGTACACACCTGGAATTCCAGTACTTGGGAGGCTGAGACAGTAGGATTGCAGGTTCAAGGCCAGCCTTAGCAAAGTAGCAAGACTCTCAGTAACCTAGTGAGATCCTGTTTCAAAACAAAAAATAAAAAGGCTGGGGTTGTAGCTTGGAGGTAGAATGCCCCTGGCTTCCATCCCCAGTACCACAAGAAAGACAAAGACAGACAAACAGAAAGAATGATAGATTCAGAGTTCTAAATGAACATTGACAGACTCATAGGTCAAGTTCTGCAAAACTTTTTTTGTGTGTGTGGTACTGGGGATTGAACCCAGGGGCATTCTACTTCCGAGCTACACCCCAGCCCTGTTTTTTATTCTTTACTTTGAAACCGGGTCTCACTAAGTCCCGGAGGGCCTCACAAGTAGCTGAGGCTCGCCATGAACTTACCATCCTACTGTCTCAGCCTCCCAAGTATTGGGATTACAAGTGTGGGCCACGACGCCCAGCTTCTGCAAAACTTTTCAATACTCTGAGCTAACCTAAACAACTTTTGAAGACTCATTTTTGCATTTCCCATACTATAGCATTCTTCATTCATACCTGAAAGACAATTATCACTCTAGAGAAATGTATACCACAAGAATTAAAATTCGAAAACAGCAGTGAAGTAAAACAGTGGCTGCTGTCCCTCCTCCCACACACAACAGCTCTTCAATTGTAAGAGCTAAAAAGACAAACGTCTATAGCATTAAGTTTGACTACTGTGCTTTTAGATTTTTTTTTTTTTTTTTTTTTGCGGTACCGGGGATTGAATGCAGGGGCGTTCTACCTCCGCGCTACGCCCCCGGCCCTATTTTTTATACTTTATTTTGAAACCGGATCTCACGAAGTTGCGGAGGGCCTCACTAGGTAGAGAGAGAGAGAGAAAGAGAGAGAGAGAGAGAGAGAGAGAGAGAGAGAAGGAGGGGGGGAGAGAGAGAGAGACAGTAAGGGAGGGAGAGAGAGAGAGAACGCTGCCCGCGCGCGTGGGCAAGCTGAGACTGGCCGCGAACCCAGATCCTCCGGTCTCGGCCTCCCAAACTACTGGGATTACAAGCGTGCACTTGGGGCTTTCAAAATTTAAACAGAACAAAAGTCAACTATTTATACTTTCCATTCTGTTAAGATATGGTCTTGATGTGTCTTATATTGCTAAACTCGAAGTATTTTTTTCTACTCAGATTTTAATTGCTAGAGATATCACTCTATGTAAATGCCCTTCTTAAAGAAATTTAATGAAATACCTTTGAAAACCTATCTAATGTAGAAACTCTTTATTAAATTTCAATGTTTAGCTGTCAGTTACATCCTGGGGATTGAACCCATGGGCCCTTTGCCACAGAGCTAAATGCCAAGCCTTTTTATTTTTTATTTTGAGATAAGGTCTCACTAAGTTGCCCAGGCTGGCCTCAAACGTTTGATCCTCCTGCCTCAGCCGCCTGAGTAGCTGGAATTACAAGCATGCTCCACCACACCCAGCTTGTCAAAAATATCTTCTCAACTGAGGATGACTTTCACAATGGCTTCCAGAAAGGCTGTCTGATAATCAAGTTAAACAATAGGTGGAACAGAAATGAGAATATGTTGAGAAAAATAACAAATTTAAGACAAATAATAAGTTTATCTTATTCTCATGACAAATTTGAGGGAGGGGACAGGACAGATTTAGAGTAGGTCTCAGGAAAGCCAGAAAAAGGTAAAGAATACTAAGATCCAGCCGGGTGTGGTGGCGCACGCTTGTAATCCCAGTACTTTGGGAGGCAGAGACTGGAGGATCCGGGTTCACGGCCAGACTCAGCTCTCTCTCTCTCTCTCTATCTCTCTCTCTCTCACCCTCTCTCTCTCTCTCTCTCTCTCTCTACTTAGTGAGGCCCTCCGCAACTTTGTGAGACCCGGTTTCAAAATAAAGTATAAAAAATAGGGCTGGGGGTGTAGCACGGAGGTCGAACGCCCCTGCGTTCAATCCCCGGTACCGCAAAAAAAAAAAAAGAATACTAAGATCCTAAGAGGAAAGAACACAAGCATCTTTTCAAACAATACCTCAAAGAAAGAACACTGAATTCTTAGAAATCTCTCAGTACTGCTTCTATTTGGCCCTGATTTCCTCTAATAATTAACTTTAAGTGACACATTGTTAGGTTGCTTGTAATAAGCTGTGCGCTAAAACTATAATTGATATGGACTTAGAAAAAGTCACATAAGTATTTATTTCTTCTACTGCAGGCCTCAAAGAAAAATAGAGCGTTTTGTTTTATATTAGTTAAAAAGCCACACTGCAGCCGGGCGTGGTGGCGCACGCTTGTAATCCCAGTATTGGGAAGCAGAGACCGGAGGATCCGGGTTCACAGCCAGCCTCAGCTACTTAGTGAGGCCCTCAGCAACTTCGTGAGACCCGGTTTCAAAATAAAGTATAAAAAATAGAGCCGGGGAAGTAGCTCGGAGGCAGAACGCCCCTGGGTTCAATCCCTGGTACCGCAAAAAAAAAAAAAAAGCCACATTGCCATTATGTGGTATTAGAAATTATATATATCAGAACTATAAAATGATAAAAAATAATTTCTTCAGATTGATATGGCTAGAGATTTCTAAATAAACACCAACAACATATAAAAAAAATATTAAGGCGGGGCGTGGTGGCACATGCTTATAATCCCAGTACTTGGGAGGCTGAGACAGGAGGATCGCAGGTTCAAGGACAGCCTCAGCAAGTAGTGAGACTCTCATCAACCTAGTGAGACCCTGTTTCATGTATAATTATATGTGATGCATGTGCGAAAAAGTTAACAGTATTTACAGTGTTAACATTTAAAATATTATTTATTCACTGAACCTTGGAAATTGATACTGAAATCATACTGCTACAATGGGTACACTGATGTAAAATTTTAAAATATTTTACTATAAAATCACGAAAAGGCACACATTATTCACACCAGGAAAAGGTTGAATTTCAGTATAGAAATCATGTTTAAATTGTTCAATTAGTATAAAATTATAAATGTTCAAGAAAAAGAACCTATTCTCTCCCAGTCATTTTAATGTACATTTTATTACACACAATCAATCAAAATACATGTATAACCTGGCATGCCAATTTGTTCTTTTTATTTTTTTTTTTTTTTTGCGGTACCAGGGATGGAACACAGGGGCGTTCTACCTCCGAGCTACACCCCCGTCCCTATTTTTTTATCCTTTATTTTGAAACCGGGTCTCACAAAGTTGCGGAGGGCCTCACTAAATAGCTGAGGCTGGCGGTGAATCTGGATCCTCCGGTCTCAGCCTCCCAAGTACTGGGATTACAAGCGTGCGCCACCACGCCCGGCTCAATTTGTTCTTTTATAGGACATCTTAACTACTATTTTAAATAGCAGCATAACATTTTACCCTATGTGTACTATTATAATTTGCTGGAGCCGGGCGTGGTGGCGCACGCTTGTAATCCCAGTACTTTGGGAGGCGGAGACCGGAGGATCCGGGTTCGCGGCCAGCCTCAGCGCACGCACGCGCTCTCGCTCTCTCTCTCTCTCTCTCTCTCTCCCTGTCTCTCTCTCTACTTAGTGAGGCCCTCCGCAACTTCGTGAGACCTGGTTTCAAAATAAAATATAAAAAATAGGGCCGGGGGTGTAGCGCGGAGGTAGAATGCCCCTGCGTTCAATCCCCAGTACCGCAAAAATAATAATAATAATAATTTGCTGGACTGCTGTTTTTCCAATCTTTTTTTCACCATTCATTCAAATTGTAATGAACATTTTCATATAAATAGTTTTTATATGTTCTTTCTTTTATTATGAATTCCCAGAAAAGAGATGATGATAATATATGCTGCCAAATTTTGCTTTGCATAGTGCAGTTGTAAAGATTTTATTAATGTACCCACCAGAAACAAATATTTTCAGATTTAAAATTTGAAAAACAAATTGCAACAGAATGAGGATACCAGATGGGGAATATAAACAAAGTAAGGAATAAATTTGGAAATAAGAAAATCATGAACTAGGCATGGTGGCGCACGCCTGTAATCCCAGTACTTGGGAGGCTGAGACAGGAGGATGGCAGGTTCAAGGACAGCTTCAGCAAGTAGTGAGACTCATCAATCTAGCGAGACTTCGTTTCAAAATAAAATAATAAAATAGGGCTGGGGGTGTAGCTCAGAGGTAGAAAGCCCATGGGTTCAATCCCTAGTACCACAAAAAAAGGAGGAGGAGGAGGACTCAGTTTGAGGTACTGTGGGGGTAAAAATACAGAAATCAATAAGGAGTTCAAAATATGGGCTGAAAGCTCAAAACTGAGTTACTGAATAGATAACAATCATTTGAAGGAATAAACAATGAATAAAACTACTGGGCAGCTTTATGGGAATAATTTTACTAGAGTGGGATGGCCAGAATAATACTGGAAAAACATTTAAGAAGTTTAGAGGAAATAGAAAAAGGAAATAGGGTCATAGACGTGATGAGGCCTACTTGAAAAATGGCTGCCTACGAACCCAGATACTCTGGGAATGGTGGCACACACCTGTAATCCCAGTACTATAGAGGCTGAGAAAGGAGGACGGCAGGGAGGACGGCAGGTTCTAGGTCAGAGTCAAGCAACTTAGCAAGACCCTCAGCAACTCGGTGAGACCCTATTTCAAAATTTTAGCCAGGCGTGGTGGCACACGCTTGTAATCCCAGTACTTTGGGAGGCGGAGACCGGAGGATCCGGGTTCGAGGTCAGCCTCAGCTCTTTCTCTCTCTCTCTCTCTCTCTCTCTCTCACCCCTGTCTCTCTCTCTCTACCTGTGAGGCCCTCCACAACTTCGTGAGACCCGGTTTCAAAATAAAGTATAAAAAATAGGGCCGGGGGTTTAGTGCGGAGGTAGAACGCCCCTGGGTTCAATCCCTGGTACCACAAAAAAAAAAATTTTTTTTAAATTGAAAGAGCTGGGGTGTAGCATGAAGCAAGGTGTAGCCCCAGGCTTCAACTCACAGTACCAAATTTTTAAAAAATCCCACCTTCCTGAGCATGTTAAAAGGCTGAAGAAAAAGAACCAAGAGAAAGGAGGAATTTGAAGTTCTTGGACAAACCTGAAAACACAATTCAAAATTTAACCCACAGGGAACAGTGAGTAAATTTTGGAAGAATGGAGAGCCATTCCTTTCCTTGAGAGAGGAATGAAAACACGAAGAGCGCGCTTTTTTACGCGCAGAGACAGGGGCTTGGACCTCTGGAGGAAGTTCATGCCTCCAGACCTCTACCCAGGAAGACTTATCAGCTAGAAGTAAAGGAACTGGGAAGAGAGCAGGGTTTTGAGAAGTCATATTTGTGTATGATACATTCACAAATGCTTGGTCAGGTACCTTTAAGTAGAAGATAGCATGTCTATATTTGACTACTTTTATAACATACTTGATTACCCAATGTATTATGCACTTTAGGGGACATGAAACCTACCGACCACGGTCCCTGACCTGAAGAACAGTTCTTCCAATCTAATTGATGGGAAACAATTTCAAGCTGGATATACCATCAGAGGTGAAACACCTTATAAAGAGATTTTGCAAGTTAAAGTATAGCTGCTAGAAAGCCAGGCGATGTGGTATGCACCTATAGTCCCAGCTACTCAGGAGGCTGAGGCAAGAGGATCCCTTGAGCCCAGGAGTTCAAGGTCAGCCTGGGGAACACAGAGAAACCCTCTCAGAAAAAAAAAGGGGGGCGGATAAGCCGGGCGCAGTGACACACGCCTATAATACCAGTATTTGGGAGGTTGAAACAGGAGGATTACAGGTTTAAGGATAGCCTCCACAATTTAGTGAGACCCTCAGCAACATAGCAAGACCCTGTTTCAAAATAAAAAATAAAATAGTGCTGGGTTGTAGCTTGAAGGTAGAACACCCCTGGGTTCAAAATCCAGTACAAAAAAAAAAAAAAAAACAAGATAGATTGATGATAGATAGACAAACAGAGAGAGGCAGAGAGACAAACCAACCAACTGACCAGCAGGCCACAGTTTGCCTCAGCAACACAAGGCCCTCCACAACTAAGTGAGGCCCTGTTTCAAATAAACAGTAAACCGGGTGTGGTGGCGCAAGCTTGTAATCCCAGTACTTGGGAGGTGGAGACCACAGGATCCGGGTTCACAGCCAGCCTCCGCTACTCAGTGAGGCCCTCCACAATTTCGTGAGACCCGGTTTCAAAGTACAAAAAAAATAGGGCCGAGGGTGTAGCTTGGAAGTAGAACATCCCTGGGTTCAATCACCAGTACCGTAAAAAATAAATAAATAAATAAACAAACAAACAAACAGTAAAATAGAAGCCCCCTAAGTTCCATCCCCAGTACCACACACACACACAAAAAGAATAAAACAGGGTCTCACTAAGTTGCCCCAGCTGGCCTCAAACTTGTGATCCTCCTGTTTCAGCCTCCCAAGTACTGGGACAACAGAAGAATGCCACCAGACAGGGCATATGACCCTCGCTTGAGTTAAATTAACATAGGTTGTTTCTATAAGACAATTAGACTATCAAACTGGTTAGCCTTGATGAAAAAGTTTATCACAAAAAAATACTGACAAAACATTTTAGGTTTTTTGGTTTTTGCTTTCTGGGGTGTTTTGTTTTGAAGTACGAAGGACCCCTTTATGAGGAGGCAAGCACCCTACCACTGACTTACATCCCCAACCCTTGTTTTATTTTATTTTGAGACAGATCTCACTAAGATGCACAGGCCAGCCGGGAACTTGCAATTCTCCTGTTCATATTTTCTATTGTTCTTATTTTTTAAAAGACTTTTTTGGGCTTTTTTTTTTTTTTGCGGTACTGAAGATGCATTCTACCTTCGAGCTACACCACCAGCCCTATTTTTTATTCTTTATTTTGAAACAGGGCCTCACTAAGTAGCTGAGGATGGCGGTGAACCTGCAATCCTCCTGTCTCAGCCTCACAAGTACTGGGATTACAAGCATACGCCACCACGCCCGGCTCTTTTTTTGGCTTTAAACACTACAAGGCCAGAGAGCCACCTACAGACCCAGCCCTCAGGAGGCTGAGGCAGGAGGATCACTGGAACCCAGAAGTTCATGACCACCCTGGAAAAGAGTAAGACTGTATCTCAGGAAGAAAAACAAAACAAAATAAAAAAACCTCTAAAAGGTCAGCAGTGAATATTAATACAACTATAAGGAAACAGGGTTTTTAATATTTAATGTTATTTATTTAACTATCTCATATTTAAAATGAAATAGTCTTAAGAAATTGAATGGTGCTATATTTAAATCATTATTTTTCTTGAGCAGTGTTTTCCAACTCAGAAGACCACCCAAAAATACAAAGTTTACACTAGTTGGCTAATTTTACCTGTTATTTGCTCAAAGCCAGGACTATGCGTTACTTACTTCATTCCTAGCACAGTATCTTGTGCTTTGTGGACTTGGAAATATGTACAAGATAAAATAGTTTTCATAGAAATATTTTATCATTGTTATATCTGCTATAATAAAATTTCATTTTTTGCGACGAGTCTGTGATCCAGCTACTAAAAATATTTAAAGCATGCCTAACAGAGATTACAAACACAATATTTCTGAACCCAAAGTTATTATCTAACTTTATATTAAAACACAAACTACAATTAATATATTGCAAGGATACTTACACTGTAAGCCCAAATATGTTTTAGCCCAAAACATGTTTTTGTTTTAAGAATGTAGTGAAGAGCCAGGCGTGGTGGCGCACGCTTGTAATCCCAGTACTTGGGAGGCTGAGACCGGAGGATCCGGTCCGTGGCCAGCCTCAGCTACTTAGTGAGGCCCTCCACAACTTCGTGAGACCCAGTTTCAAAATAAAGAATAAAAAATAGGGTTGGGGAGTGTAGCTCGGAGGTAGAATGCCCCTGGGTTCAATCCCCAGTACCGCAAAAAAAAAAAAAAAAAGAATGTAGTGAAGCCAGGTGTGGTGGCGCATGCCTGTAATCCCAAGTACTGAGACAGGAGGATCACAGGTTTAAGACCAACCTCAACAACTTAGCGAGACTCTGAGAAACATATGAAGACCTTGTTTCAAAACAAAAAATAAAGGGGCAGGGAATGAGGACATAGGAGGTAGAATGCCCCTGGGTTCAATCCATAGTACCACAAAAAAAAAGGAAAAGCGTAGCATCATAACTATGGAACAACCTGTAATTTTCATTATGATTTTATGTCACTATATCCTATTTATTCTCAACAGAAGTTATAATAAATTACATATTTAAAGTCTTCAGAATTATAGAATTATTAATTTAAATTATACTTTAGAAGGTATGTACCTAGAAAGTCAGGTTCAATTTTCAATATGTTATCACTCTATCTAACTTATTAACTATTTAGAACTGTAGCATTATATATCTAAAGTCGTATAGTTTACGAAACCAACAAGACTTTCTTTGTATTATTAAAGAGATAATACACAGTTGAAACATACAAAAATGAGGTTTTTAGACCTTCATATAGCGGCTTTATAGTGTTAGAAAGCATTTTGTAATTAAGTTACGTCTTGCAAATCTTTCAAAGTTTACTATTTTGTTTTTAACTCTAAAATGCTTTGTATAAATTTATGAATAATATGCAACAAAGTATGAGGAAGTTAAGGAACTTGAAGTTAATATAAATGTTTTTAGGAAATCAAATACTTTTGTTAATTTTTAAGGTAGAATAACTGGCTACTCAAATACAGCCAAGTTTCGTATTTCCTAACAAACTTTAAGATGATTTTGTTGGTCATCCATATGCAATCAAATATAATTTATAACAGCTACAAAATTTTAAAGGGGGAAGTGATAAACTCTATTAATCTGATTGTTTCAATGCCTATCACATCTAAATTTTTTTCCAATTAGAAAATGTACTCCAAGCTGGACGTGGTGGTGCACGCTTGTAATCCCAGTACTTTGGGAGGCGGAGACTGGAGAATCCGGGTTCGCGGCCAGCCTCAGCGCTCTCTCTCTCTCTCTCTCTCTCTCTCTCTCTCTCTCCTTAGTGAGGCCCTCCGCAACTTCGTGAGACCCGGTTTCAAAATAAAGTATAGCCGGGCATGGTGGCGCACGCTTGTAATCCCAGTACTTTGGGAGGCGGAGACCGGAGGATCCGGGTTCGCAGCCAGCCTCAGCTCTCGCTCTGTCTCTCTCTCTCTCTCTATCTCTCTCTCTCTCTCTCTCCTTAGTGAGGCCCTCCATAACCTTGTGAGACCCGGTTTCAAAATAAAGCATAAAAAATAGGGCCGGGGGTGTAGCGCAGAGGTAGAATGCCCCTGCGTTCAATCCCCGGTACCGCAAAAAAAATAAATAAGTAAATAAATAAAGTATAAAAAAAATAGGGCCGGGGGCGTAGCGCGGAGGTACAACACCCCTGCGTTCAATCCCCGGTACCGCAAAAAAAAAAAAAAAAAAAAAAAAAAAAAAAAAAGAAAAAAAAAAA
>PVJS01040220.1:0-18537 GCA_004027185.1 Glis glis | reverse complement strand
CTGAATGAGGAATGGGTCAGAGAAGAAATAAGGGGAGAAATTAAGAAATTCCTAGAAACAAATGAAAACAGAGACACAACATATCAAAATCTCTGGGACACCCTGATGGCAGTATGAAGAAGAAAATTTATAGCACTGAGTGCTCACATAAGAAGAACAGAAAATCACCAAATAAATAACCTAATGACACACCTCAAAGCCCTTGAAAAACAGAAACAGTCTAACTCCAAGGCCAGTAGAAGACAGGAAATTATTAAAATCAGAGCAGAAAACAATGAAGTAGAGAATAAAAAACAATACAAAAAATCAACAAAACCAAAAGCTGGTTCCTTGAAAAAAATAAACAAAATAGATAAACCACTAGCCAACCTAACCAAAAGAAAGAGAGAATCAACCCAAATTACTAAAATAAGAGAAGGAAAAAGGTGATATTCCACCAACAGCACAGAAATCCAGAGGATAATCAGAAACTACTTTGAAAAACTATACTCCACCAAAATGGAAAACCTAGAAGAAATTGACAAATTTCTAGACACGTACAACCTTCCTAAGTTGAATCAAGAAGATATAGAAAATTTAAATAGCAAAAAACCCAATAGCAATCAAAGAGATTGAAGCAGCAATAAAGAGCCTACCATCAAAGAAAAGCCCAGGTCCAGATGGTTTCCCAGGTAAATTTTATAAAACCTTTATAGAAAAACTAACCCCATTACTCCTCAATCTATTCCATGAAATAGAAAGATATGGGACTCTCCCAAATACATTCTATGAAGCCAACATCACATTAATAACAAAACCAAACAAAGACAGCTCAAGAAAAGAAAACTACAGACCTATATCATTGACAAACTTAGATGCAAAACTTCTAAACAAAATACTAGCAACACGCATTCAAAACCACATCACAAAAATCATATATCATGTCTAAATCTGGTTCATCCCAGGGATGCAAGGTTGGTTCAACATACAAAAAACAATCCATGTAATCTACCACATAAACAGAAGTAAAGACAAAAATCACAAGATCATTTCAATAGATGATGAAAAAGCATTTGACAAAATACAACACTCATTCATGATAAGAACAATACAGAGAATCGGAATAGAAGGAACATACCTCAACATCATAAAGGCAATATACAATAGGCCCACTGCCAACATCATACTGAATGGGGAAAAACTTCAAGAGTCCCCTTCCAAACAGGAACAAGACAAGGGTGTCCACTGTCACCACTCCTTTTCAATATAGTACTTGAGACTCTAGCCAGAGCAATAAGGCAAGAGAAGGAAATAAAAGGAGTACCAATAGGAAAAGAAGAACTGAAAGTATCTCTATTTGCAGATGACATGATATATACTTAGAAGATCCAACAAACTCAACTAAAAGGCTCATAGAACTGATCAACAAATTCAGCAAAGTGTCTGGATTCAAAATCAATCTTAAAAAATCAGAAGCTTTTCTGTATGCCAACCATAAATCCACTGAAAAAGAAATCCAGAAGATAATCCCACTCATGATATCCCCCAAAACAATAAAATACTTGGGAATAAACCTAACCAAGGAGGTAAACGACCTCTACAAGGAAAACTAAAACATTGAAAAAAGAAATTGAAAAAGATCTTAGAAGATGGAAAGATCTCCCATGCTCTTGGGTAGGCAGAATAAATATCATCAAAATGGCCATTCTTCCAAAAGTGCTCTACAGATTCAATGCAATACCCATTAAATTACCAAAGTCATTCTTCACTGACATAGAAAAATCTGTTCCTAAACTCATTTGGAACAACAAAAAACCCAGAATAGCCAAAGTAGTTCACAGCAACAAGACCTATGCAGGAGGCATCACAATATCTGACTTCAAACTATACTACAAAGGTATAGTAATAAAAATAGCATGGTATTGGCACAAAAGCAGACACATAGACCAATGGAGCAGAATAGAAGTCTCCAAAACAAACTCACACACCTACAGCCAATTGATTTTTGACAAAGGGGCTAAAAAATCCACTGGAAAAAAGATAATCCCTTCAACAAATGGTGCTGGCAAAACTGGCTAACCATATGCAGAAAAATAGAAATAAACCCCACTTTCTCACCTTGTACAAGAGTCAATTCAAGATGGATCAAAGACCTAGAAATCAGACCAGAGACCTTGCAGCTACTTGAAAAGGGCATAGGTCCAACACTTCAACACATAGGCACAGGTAAAGACTTCCTCAACAAGACCCCAAAGGCACAGGAAATTAATATGAGGATCAATACATGGGATTGCATTAAACTAAAGAGCTTTTGTGCAGCAAAGGAAACAATCAAGAACCTCAACAGAAACAGACAGAATGGGAGAAGATTGTTGCCAGTTACTCCTCTGATAGAGGACTAATATCTAGAATATACAGAGAACTTAAAGAAATCACCACTGAAAAAACAAATAATCCAATCAAAAAATGGGCAAGTGAACTAAATAGGCACTTCACAGAAGAAGTAATACAAATGGCCCATAAATGTATGAAAAAATGTTCAACATCATTAGCAATCAGGAAGATGCAAATCAAAACTACCCTGAGATTTCATCTAACCCTAATTAGAATGCAATCATTAAAAACACAAACAATAAGGAATGCTGGCAAGGATGTGGAGAAGTAGGAACTCTACTACACTGTTGGTGGGATTGCGAATTAGTGCAACCACTTTGGAAAACAGTGTGGAGGATCCTCAGAAGAATGGGAATGAACCTACCATATGACCCAGCAATACCACTTCTAGGCATCTACCCAAAAGAACTGAAACCAAACTACCAGACTAATGCATGTGTATCTATGTTTATAGCTGCAAAACTCAACAATTGCCAAACTTTGGAACCAGCCAAGGTGTCCATAAACAGATGAATGGATTACAAGACTATGGGATATGTACACAGTGGAATTTTATGCGGTCATAAAGAAGAACAAAATTACATCATTTGCAGGGAAATGGAGGGAACTGGAGAACATTATGCTATGTGAGATTAGTCAGTCACAAAGAATGAAAAATCAGATGTTCTCCCTAATATGTGGAAGCTAGGGAGAATGGGACTTAGAAGGGACTCCAGACAAAGAAGGAGAAAACTTTAGTTGAGCAAAGAAGGCGACCTAACTGAGGGAGATGGGAGGGGGAAAGAGGGAAATACACTAATGCACATGATGTGTATACACAAACTTATTAGAGTCAATCACTATGCTGAGCACTGAAAGGAGGGACGGGGGAGAGAATAGGGTGGGATTTGAGGGAGGGCTAAATGATTGATGTGTGCATGCATGCTTCTGCTACCCTGACACTTATCAAAATGTATAACTACAATGCACCAATAAATGAAATAAAAAAAGAAAAAGGACTGGTAATCTGTTTTTGTGAAGGCCAGACAGTAAGGTTTTGCTTTGTGCGCTGTACAGACTGTCTTACTAACTCAACTCGGCCATTGGTGGAAGCCGTCTTGTGGCTGTATCTCAGTACATTTTATTTGTACAAACAAGGGTCGGACCAGATTTGTTCTGTAGGCCACAGTTCATGATCTCTGCCCTATGTCATTAGATGCATTAAAGCAGAGATCGGGTATGTTTGACTGTGTATTGTGGTCCCATGGCCCAAAACAGTTCTTGGAATATTGTAATTTGTCATCAACTCTTCAGGAAATAAATGAAGAAGTGAATTAATGAGTCATAGCCAGATTAAGGTAGTAGAGAGATGCAAAAAGGCCTGCCTTGAGAAGTGGTTGTGGGGATGGAAAGACTAAGCAGACTGAAGCGTGGAAGAAGAAAGACGACAGGAGCAGCAAACATTTCTTGAGCTTCCCATACACCAGACATGCGTAAATATGTAAGCTCTTTTAATCCTTCCTAGAGCCTTGTTAGCAAAGTACCATCAACATCCTCATTTTGCAGAGGAGAAACTTGAGGAACAAAGTAAGGGCTGGCAACGGGTGAGGGCAGCCACATTCCATGTCCTTTGGTCTTGTGGAAATTCCTTCCAAGGACTGGGATGACAGGTGTGCACCACCACATCAGGCTCAAGCATGGTGAATTTTGATATGCCATGACTTTCCAGTGCTTGATGAGGCTACTTTACTTCAGCACTTGTTTGCATATTCTTCAAAGGCAGAGGTTATCTTTTACTAAGTCTGTTTCTCATCTGCACCCTGAATACTACTAGCCATAATAGGGTTACCTCTTAGAGCTAATACGGGGATTGAATGAGTTACTACATATAAAGTATGTACTCAAAATGGTTCCAGGCACTAAGATGAAGCCCTAATAAACTTTGAATGTTACATTTTACATGTATCATATACTTTTTTATAAAGACATTGTTCTAAATAAAGCAGTAAGTTTTTGGGAGAGGGAGCAAAGGTACATCTTCTGTTGTATGATTAGCACTCACTACATAGTGCAGTGGTACACTGAACTTTCCCTTTGGTGAATATTTAGTAAGGAAGTAACTGGTGCTTAAGTGATCCCAGTCCTTGGAAGGCTGATACAGGAGGATCACAGGTTCGCAGCCAGCCTCAGCAACTTAATGAGGCCCTCTGCAACTTAGTGGAGACCCTGTTTCAAAAATAAAAAATAAAATAAGGCTGGGTGTATAGCTTAGAGCTCAGAGGAAGAATGCCCCTGGGTTCAGTCCCCACCACCAAAAAAGAAAAATAAAAATCAACATGCTTACTTACCAGGAAGGGCAGCCATAGTCACTCTACCTGCTGACATTACCCCGTGGCCTGCCTTTCTTTGCTGGTGAGATCACCTGATGATACCTTATGCAGTGTAATAAAGATGAGATGAAAGTATCTTCACATACTAATGAACCTATGGGAGTTGTATTTGGGCCTTATTTTTGATAGTTACTCCTGTTGTCCAGGAGTAAAGGCCCGAGCTTTATACTATGTTAACAGTTGGACTCAGGATTCCTCTCCTGCAGGGGACTGTCCTCAGGAGCCAGTAGATGAGCTGCTTGGGGATCCTGGGTGAACTGAGCCTGTTCTACCATAAGATGGTCTATTATTCTGCCTGAGACTAGGAGGGAAACTTGGTTTATTCTAACCAGGAGAGTCAGTTGGAACAAAGTGAAGCAATGAACAGAAGACAAAGAGGTGGGGTGCAATGACCACGTGCCTACTGCAGTGGTGGGGTGACCAAGGGACAGGCTGGAAGTCGTCTAGGTGGCCATGATAAACCTTTCCCTTCCACATATCCATTCCTCCCCCCTGCACTCATCCAAACAGTCTGATCTGTCATGAACTTGTGGATAGAGAGGCTTCATTGGACTCTGGATCCGGTTTTTAAAATGCTTTATGGATGGTGTTTATAGTTTCTACTGCATCGTATCAACAGGTGTGTAACGTCTGGTTGTTCCACATTTAATTATGGCATGATTGGCCAGTTGCTTGAAGTGGCATTAGTTTGGTCCAGGCATCGTATCTTTCTATCAACCTTTCACCTAATAATTCAAGTAGACGTTATTCTGTTGGGGGTTACAAAATGGTGACATTTCTCATTTCCATCGTTGATCCTACACTTCTTAGTTGAGTATGATGGCGAACTGCTCATTAATTATCTGGTTAGTCAGTGGTAATTACCTATCACCTCATAATAAACTACCCCAAAGCATAGTGGCTGAAAGCAACCAGTAGACATATAATGACAATATGGCCTCACAGTAGGTCACTCTGTTTCCTGGCCGGTAATTCATCCTCTACGCAGCTGCCAGAGGGGATATGTGAAATATAGCTTGCCCATTATTAAAGCAATTCGGTGCAATGCATCATATAACCCTTAAATTTGATAATTTAAGGAAGGCAGAAGCTGCAATGATCTTTTGACTTAGTTTTGGAATTGATAAGTTGTCATTTTCAGAATATTTTACTGTTTACACAGATCAGATCTAATTAGTGTGGGAGATGACTAGAGAAAGAAGTTTACCTACTACAAGGCAAGAATAATTGGGATCACTTGGAGGCTGGATGCCATACTCTAAAATACAATCTTTGTAGGAAAGGAAGTCTGAACAAATCCACCTTTCCCTTTATTAGTCCCCAGAGTAATGAGTAGTGTTCTAACAACCTGTGTAGGTGGCATGTGTTCTCCCCTTTACTGGGGAGAGTATCATTACAACCATGTGTATTTTATATATTAGGATGTTTAAATCCATTACGGATATTATTCTCTATGATTCTGAAATTATCCCATCTCTGATCAGTGGGAATCTCTTTAGGTTAGCTCCTGACATCATTTTTTTCTTTTTCTATTCCCTTCTCTCTTCTCTTGCCTCTCTCCTCTCTCCTCTCTTTCTCTCTTCTTGTCTTTTTGTGTGTGTGTGTGTGTGGTACTGAGGATGAACCCAGAGGCATTCTACCTCTGAGCTGTACTCTCAGTCCTTTTTTTTTCTTTTGTTTTGAAAAGGGTCTCTCTAGGTTGTTGAAAGTCTTGCTAAGTTGCTGAGGCTGATCTTAAATCTACAATCCTCCTGTCTCAGCCTCCCAAGAATTGGGATTACAGGCGTGTGCCATCATGCCTGGCTCCTGTCACCTTTTGAAATGACCCTGTAGTCTAATAAGTTAAACCAGGTTCTATCATACAACCCCTACTCCAGGATTGAATGTCCAAGTCTCCAAGAAATCCTAGTTCATTTTTAGAGAAAAATGGTAGTTTGAGATAATAGTTTTGGCACTCGAGGTATTCACAGATGCTGGGTTATTATTGTTTCTAGATGTTTTTAGTGGATATAGCCAGGAAATAAGTTATTTAGAAAAAGAAAATTGTCGTGAATATTTTTATTTTCAATTCAATTTAAAGACTACATTTTTATGCCTATATCTCTTTTTTCTTCAGCTGAAAATATTATTTTCTATTAATATTAACATAATTATTCATTTGCTATTTATCCAGCTATCTGTCATCTGTGATTGGACCATTTTAATCCATAGTTTCAAATACCAATGTTACCACTAACATTAAGACTATAGGATAAAATTTGAGATATCTTCATGGTTCTTTTGTCCTTAGAATATAAGCCACCGTACAGTGAAAATACTATATTTTAAAATCAATTGAATTAAAAATTTTCTGGTTGGTTATGCCACCAACTTGCAATATAGTTGAATGAATTCACTATTTCTTTAATTTCTTTCAATGTTTAAGCTCTAGTTTTATTTACCTGGTGAAACATTTTATCTAGGTCCAAATTAAAACTTTAAAGCAAATTATATTTAGAAAAGTCTAGCTTTTATCCTGTCACTTCTTGTTTTCTTCCTCACCCTATAGGTAACCATTTATAAATATATTTTGTATTTTTTTCTAAAAATATGAGTGTACATGCATGTATATATATGTTACCTACTTATGTATAACTATCACCCTCTTTTCTTACATGCTTCTTTTTTCTCTTCTTTTTTTGGTACTTGGGATTGAACCCAGGGACATTCTATCTCTGAGCTACACCCCCAGCTCTTTTTGTTTTAAAACAGGGTCTCACTCAGTTACTGAGGGTTTCGCTAAGCTGTTAAGGTGGACCTTGAACCTGCAGTCCTCCTGTTTCAGCCTTCCACATACTGGGAACATATTTCTTTACCCTACTTTTTTCAGTTAATGGAGCCTGATGATCACTTCATAGCAACGTATAAAGGTCCGACCGTGTGGTCCTTCATGACATGAATATTCCTCAGGTTTACCAACTAGATACTTATTGATGAGTAGTTTGCAGCCTTTGCTTTAACAGAGAAAACAGAGTTTGCTCTAATAAATTATAGTGCCTCCTTCTCTGCTGCCTCAATAACAGATTTGTCAATTTTTAGCTTTTTGCCAACTTCATGAATGAAAAAAATATACCTTAAACTGGAATCCCTAAAAACAGATTCTAAGGGCATGAAGATGAGGATATTTTACCAAGGAAGCAACAGTGATGGAGAAACTGAGTGGTGGATGGGGGAAACCAGCACAAGGCAACCAGTTATGAAGCTGGGTACAGCTCCAAGAGAAACAGCAGATTGCTTGGGAAACAGGGGTATGTCTTGTAAGGCTGGAGAGAGTAAGAAACTAATCTGTAGAGCGGGAGGAGGTCGTGATACACTTGGAAAGACAGATGGAAGGATTTACATTTTGCTGCATCAACTGTGGAAAACGAAGCAGCATTTTAAGCAGGAAAGTGATAGCAGCAAAGAGGATTTTAGAAAGATTCAACCTGGATTAGAGAGCGTTTAGGGAACAGAACACCAGTTGGTGAAGGATCACGTAGTTTGTAAGAAGAGGAATAGAAGACTGAATTAAGAATTGTTGGACAAAGTATATAGAAGATGAGAGATTGGGCAAATGATTTTTTTATTTTTATTTTTATTTATTTTTTTTTTTGCGGTACCAGGGATTGAACCCAGGGGCATTCTACCTCCGAGCTACACCCCCGGCCCTATTTTTTATACTTTATTTTGATACCAGGTCTCACTAAGTTGCGGAGGGCCTCACTAAGTAGCTGAGGCTGGCTGCGAACCCAGATCCTCCGGTCTCCGCCTCCCAAGCACTGGGATTACAAGCGTGCACCACCATGCCTGGCTGCAAACGATTTTTTTTTATGTGGAGACATTGGGGAATCTTAGAGAGTCCATGATTAGGTTCTAGAGAGTAAACTGCTGAAATTTTATGCAAATTTTTATGTCCTATGTATATTCATTTTTCAGGAGAAAGGGTTTTAGCTTTTACCTGATGTTGAGAGCCATTTTAGAATGCACACTGAGATTACAATCTTGGACCAGCCCAGTTTGAATACACGGTATTTGGCTGGGTGGGATCCATCCGCAAGCGGACACATTCCAAGGGACCTGGTGTCATCTCTAAGGTGTGGTCTTTGATGTCCTCTCCACCCAGTAATGGTCAATCCCTCCTTCCTCCGCCTCACCAAGCCCCACTTCTCATACACAGAGCAAGGCTTTCCCTAATAGACCAACACAGGCTTCTGCTGCCAGCTGTGCTGAACAAAAGTAAAGGGAGCATTTTGCATTGTTAAGACACTTTGACCAGCTTTGAGATTCTGCTTTTTAAATTGACTGCAAACACCATGAAATTCATGCTTTTGGGTTGGGACTTACCTCTTGAGAATTTAAAAAGTATTTCCTCATATGTGTTAGTTATTTTTAAGGAAAAGATAAGGTTTAGCTTTGAGGTATCTATAATGTTACCTAGAAAATCAATTCAATATTGTTCTGCTTCAGGTGAAAAAATCAAAGTGTAGAGCCATATAAAATTAAGTGCCTAGGACTAGGGCAAGGATAGAAGAAACTTCTTAAGTGCTTTTGAAAAGTATATTGCAAAGCACACATTTTTCTTTTCCTTGAAAGGAGGGATTCTTATTATAGAGATTAGAGAAGAATTACAAAAGCTGTCAGAAGCAATAATGTTCTTTGAACTGCTGCTACTAGAGCTGAATATCTATGAATAGCAGCCTTAATATTTTAACCAACTTTATTGAGGCATAATTTACTTAGCATAATATTCACCTGTTTTCAGTTAAGAGATTTGTATTTGTAATGTTATTATACAATAGTCACAGAGCTATTTTGACTCCATAGTAAAACTTCACATAATAATTAATATAGTAGACACTTTTTGATTATGTTAACAGAAGTTAACCTCCAAACTGGTCACAATTTTTATAAAATTTTTTTTTAGGATCCTGTAAAGAAACTTGTCAGATGCATCGTTCTGTGTTATTCCTCAAGTCTATTTGTTATTCAAATGAAGGCTTTCATGTTTGGCTCTGAGATACAGCTTTTCACCCACACAGTGATTTCTGAAATCCCCAGGGTATATGAGATGAGGCAACATATTTCCAATCTGGAGAAACAGAAAATGCCAACTGAAGATAACTTGAATGTTGTTTTTAAAAATGAATAAATGAACAAATTACATCCTATAGATGAACTGCTTACCACTTTTGTTACCTTATTTAAATTATTAGCTGTTGCTAAGTTGCTGCATTACTCTTTAGGTCCTGGGTGGTAGCTTGACCCAGGAACTGAATGATCTGGTTTTCCGTTCTGCTGTACAAGGTGCTCATGCATCCTTTGGCTTCAGTCACAATCTCCAGGGCTCATTTTTCCATCTATTAAATTGGAACTAGAACACCAGCCTTGACTAACTTAGAAAATTAATGTGAAGATCAATAGATGTAAGAAAGTGCTTTGGTACCCACAAAGTGCTGTGCAGTTTGTGTGTAAAGAATTACTTTATCCCAATTCAAGAAAAAAAAAAATTTTTTTTTTTGCAGTAGTGGGGATTGAACCCAGGGGGCATTCTACCTCCTAGCTGCACCCCCCAGCCCTATTTTTTATTCTTTATTTTGAAATAGGATCTCGCTAAGTTGCAGAGGGTCTCACTAAGTAGCTGAGGCTGGCCGCGATCCTGGATCCTCTAGTTTCAGCCTCCCAAGTACTGGGATTACAAGCATGCACCACCACGCCCGGCTAAGAAAATTTTTATATTAACCAAAATAATTGCAAGTGGTTTTAAGTACCTATCTATACTTGGCACTATATATCCCAAGATAAAATACATGTAGCTTTTGAATTCAAGCAGGCCCCCTTTTCCTTATGGAATAATGAGAAATTGGGATGGATTTCTTACTTCCGCCTTTAAGTTCATGTGCTTACTGCCACTACTTCAGGTCCAGGCCCACTTTAGATAATGTGAGGTGGTCTGTGCTTCTGATGTGTAGAGCAGAGTGCAGAGGTCAGAAAGCAAACTAAAGGTTCCATTAAAAATTTTAGAGAGGTAATGATGCCATCATAATGGGAAGGTTAACACCAAAGGATTTTGCTGTATGATGGCATCCCAACCACAGGTTTTATACCTAGGACTTGTGTGAACTTGGTCAAACTCTGCATGTTTTTCTTCTAAAATGTCACTGTGATTAGCAACTGTTTGAGCTTTTCTTTTGATCATTTTCTAGTGAGAAAGCAAAAGGGAATTGTTCAGGGAGAACAGTGGTTCACTTAATTGCTTTTAAAACCATGCCCTCCCCCACTGCTGTCCTCTGGGGACAGCCTCCTTCCTCAATTGCTTTTCTGTGAGTTAGTGTTCCTAGGGAAAGCGTATCAGACCTTCTGATGTGTCCTGTGGGAAATATTTCGACAAATCACATTTTAAGCTGTCTTATATATGTATGAGATATGAGAAAAAAACCTTTTTTTGGTACTGGGGATTGAACCCAGGGCCATTCTACATCCGAGATATACTCCAAGCCCCCTTTTTAGTTTTGAAACAGGGTCTTGCTAAGTTGCTGAGGCTGGCCTCGAACCTGCAATCCTCTTGTCTCAGCCTCCCAAGGACTGGGATGACAGGTATGCATAGTGCCTGGAAAGATATGGAGATATAAATAGCTACTGTACAAGACATTGAGAGCCAGTGCGCTTACTTTCTCTTTCTTTAGCGCGTTTCCAGAGCTCCTCCTAACCACTGTTGCATACAGCAGGTACTCAATGAAAGAAGTTATTAATGAGACCACATTGCTTTTTTTCCTTCCTTCCTCCCCATGTTTGATTTCATACTAAAGTCATCTAGAAGTCAAATCATGTAGCTTTAGTATTGCCCACCTAGGGGAGGCCCTTTCTAAAAGGAGCTCAGACCTAAATATGAAAGAAATCCAGAATGTAGACTTTTTTATGATTAACATTTCTGTCCACTATTTTACTACTATGAATTTAAGCTACATTTTCCATGGTGCTTGGAATGAGAGGATTCATTTTCACCGTTGAATGATACATTGAGAAGATGGCACGTATGCTCTGCTGATTCTAGCCTTTGTCTAGTCTCCAGTGATCTAGCAAATCCACACAAAAACATTTTATTTATTTATTTATTTTTGCAAAACAAGGGATTGAACCCAGGGGCATTCTACCTCCAAGCTACACCCCCAGCCCTAATTTTTATTCTTTATTTTGAAACAGGGTCTCACTAAGTTGCAGAGGGCCTCACTGAGTAGCTGAGGCTGGCCATGAACCTGGATTCTCCTGTCTCAGCCCCCCAAGTACTGGGATTACAAGCATGCACCACCATGCACGGCAAAAATCATTTTATTTTTATTTTTTATTTTTTATTTATTTTTTATTTTATTTTTTTTTGGGGGGTACCGGGGATTGAACACAGGGGCGTTCTACCTCCGTGCTACGCCCCCGGCCCTATTTTTTTATGCTTTATTTTTGAAACCGGGTCTCACGAAGTTGTGGAGGGCCTCACTAGGTAGAGAGAGAGAGAGAGAGAGAGAGAGAGAGAGAGATATAGATCGCGCGCGCGCGCGCGCGCGCATGCGCGCTGAGGTTGGCCGCGAACCCGGATCCTCCGGTCTCCGCCTCCCAAAGTACTGGGATTACAAGCGTGTGCCACCACGCCCGGCTCCAAAATCATTTTAAATAAGAACTAGGTTTACGTTTGTAGTTTGTGCAAGTACAGTACCAGTTAGAAGGCAAATTCGCCTGCTGTTTTCTTTCCTCTGAATGTCATACTTACTAAACAGTCGATCCACTCTCTACGCATGTCCCACCATTGCCACATTCCATGAAGCTACAAGGAGAGGCACCGCACTGGCCCACGCTGCGCCCGGCGTTCGGGTGGCCCTCAGGATTGCCCACGCCTCTGAAATGGCCATCCTTCTCAGCGCGAACTTTAACAGTGAAAATACAACCTTGGAGAGAGGAAGAAACACTCCGAATTAACAAACAGAAGAAATAGATGGAACAGGAGACAACAATTTTTCATTTTTAAAGTAAGTTTTCAAAATAAAGTAATACATATCTGTTTTAAGAAATAATATAGAAACACAAAATCAGAGAGAAAAATAAAAAACTATCCATAGCATCATCGCTGCAGAGAAGATAACTATTAACATTTTGGCTTGTGCATGTGTGTATATAGTATTTTTCTTATGCTTAATTGTATTTTATTTTAAACAAAATGTAATCCTGCATTAAACTATATAATATGTAATACTACACCAAAAATTGAACATAATAAATACTATTAACTCTTTTCCTATAGCATTAACTATTTTTACATGATGGCGTAATGTTCTATCATAATATACTTAACCTTCAATTACTGGACAATTGACTCACATATTTTGCTATTAGAAATTAAGCTATTTATAGTACTGTAGGGTTATTACAGATAATGACAATGTACTGAATGTGTTTTTAAAAAGAAAATCTAGAAAAAAGGATTTGGAAGCCGGGCTTGGTGGTGCATACCTTTAATCTCAGTAGTTGGGAGGCTGAGACAGGAGGATTGTATGTTCAAGGTCAGTGCATGGTAACTCAGCGAGACCCTATCTCAAAATAAAAAATAAAAAGGGCTGAGGCTATAGCTTAGAACACCCCTGGGTTCCATCCCCAACCTCCCTCCCTCTCTCTCTCTCTCTCTCTCTCTCTCACACACACACACACACACACACACACACACACGGATTTTGAATGTTTTCACTATAAAGAAATGATAAATGTTTGAGGAGATCAATATGTTTATCCTGATTTGAATATCACATAATTTTATATATGTTAAAAGTTTTTCAATGAGATAAAAACAAAGCTATAATGAATATTTTGAATGTATAACTTCATGTATTTTATAAGACATTTCTGGATGTAGATTTACTAGGGCCAATGCTGGGTGTGGTGGCACATGCCTTTAATCCAGTATTTGGGAGGCTGAGACAGGAGGAACACAGGTTCGAGGCCAGCCTCAGCAGCTAAGTGAGGCCCTCAGCAACTTAGTGAGACCCTGTTTCAAAATAAAATAGGGCTGGGGGTGTAGCTAAGAGGTAGATTGCCTCTGGGTTCAATCCCTGGCACTACAAAATTAAAAAAAAGAAAAAAATTACTAGGACAAAGAATATGGATGCTTTAAAGTGTGCCTGAAGTGTCCACCATAGATACTTTTGCCTACTGAACCCAGCCGACTGGGCTACCTGCTTACAAGGACCACCTTATAGGGGATTCTCATTCTGTTTCACTTTGTAGGAGATAAATAATAAAAGTTTTCTTTGTAACTGGAATTCATTAAACAGTTTATTGGTCACTTTTAATTTTTTACTTTCATTTTTTATTAGGTACTGTTTTTCTCTACCCACCATTTAAAACATTTATTTAAAATAACCTCTTTATGTAATGAGCATATTAGCTATTTGTGATGTACTATTTGTAAATATTTTCCCCAGATTAATATTTGTCACTTAATTTTTCTTATGATAATTTTATTTACATAGAAAAGTTTATAATATTTACAGTCACATTTATCTTTTGTTCTTTCGGAAATTTCTTCCTTTGCACATATCTTTAGGGAGGAATTCTCCACTCCAAGATTAGATAAAAATAAACAAAAAGGGCAGTTCAATGAAGAATTTGAAGTGGAAGTTTTGGGAATCCTCAAATTTATTGTATTTTTACTCATATCCTTAAGCATTTAGAGGTTTACAGCATTCTTTCAAATCAATATGGATATCAACCAAAAATAAGGTCTTTAAAATGATAAAGGAAAGGCTAAGTTGAATTTTATTTCCAAAACATTTTCACAAGTTCAAAGTGTAGAATAACTTCCCAAGATGAATTTAAAAAATGAGTTCACATACCACATTTTCTTTATCCAGTCGTCTGTTGTTGGACATCTGGGTTGGTTCCATAATGTGGCTGTTGTGAATTGTGCTGCTATATACATGGACACGCATGTATTGCCATAGTATTCCGCCTTTACTTCTTTAGAAAAGATACCGAGGAGTGGTATACCTGGGTAATGTGGTGGTTCCATTCCTAGTTTTTTGAGAAACCTCCAAACTGATCTCCATAGTGGTTGTGCTAATTTACAATTCCACCAACAGTGTATAAGAGTTCCTATTTCCCCACATCCTCACCAGCATTTGTTATTGTTTGTATTCTTGATAATTGCCATTCTATGCGGTATATACACACAATGGAATTCTACTCAGACACAAAGAGGAACAAAATTCTGTCATTTGCAGGAAAATGGATGGAACTGGAGAATATTATGCTAAGTGACTTTAACCAATACAGAGAGAAACCTGTAGAGTAGTTGATGAGGGTTAGGGAATGTGAGTTAGGAAGGGGGAGAAGAAGGATTGAAGAAGGAAACAATTCAAATTCCAACCCTAGCCACTCTATGGACTTTACATAAAGAAGAAATAAACTCCCAGTATTACAGCAACTAGTGTTCATTGGGAACTATTAAATATTCATTATTAACTGAATAAACATGAGGTAGATTCAGGTTCACTAACACTAATATAAAGAAAAGTTTATTCTAATCTAAAAATACCCAACACTGTCACTACAGTTTCTTGTTAGTTCAACTTTTTCCTCTCTTTTTAAAAAATTTCATTGGATTTTTCAAGCAAGAGTTCATATGGAAAAAAGTAACGAGTTTACGGCAATACTTTAAAAATCTTCCTACTGTCTCCCCTACTGCCACAAAAGAAGCTATTGCTTATTTGGTACCTAGACAGTGTTACTGCCCACTATGCACATGCTCATGGTTCCAACGCCTTTATTATAAATGGTTTTTCATAATAAAGCATATAGGATGTATGCATTATGTATTGAATGCCAGTTTCATGGTGCTACAGTAAGGAGATTAGTTTTTACCTGCTGTATTAATAGAGAGGGAATTATGCAATATATACTTCACAAATATCTTCTACTGAAATCACTGTGAATGTCTTTAAACTGCATGATATGTTGATTGGCATGAAATCTCTCTGTAAAATGAATATATTTCTCTCTTTACATTGATTCGATTTTTCTAAATATGGCATTGCCACATTTTAAGCTAAGAACTTACTTCAGCTTTGTCTCATAGCAAAAGTATTTCATTTATCCATATAAAAGAAATAGTTTGAAATGAACACTTTCAGATAATATATATCATGGTCATTTCACAAAGTACTCTTTAGTGTGTAATCATAAAAATTACAAAAACCTAGTATTATCATCCCATAATTTTTTCTAAAAAGAAATCTTTAATTTTACAAAGGAAGTAGAAAATTTCTAAAACAGTGTGATGGAGGGTGGAATACGGGTGTAGAATACAAACCTAGTAATTTTCAGGTTATTACACTAGGCAGTTTATGTATATTGTCTTATTTATTCCTCTTAACCCATAGAGTACTTATTTTTGTCCCACTTTAAAAGTAGAAAGGCTCTGAGGCACCTAGACATTATTTGGCAGGGATTGTATTTGAACCTAGACCCACTTGGCTCCAGTACATTTCACTCTGCAAAAGGCATGGAAAACCCTGCTTTGTTGGTTGAGCTACTTGGTTATTCTGCATAAAACAAATATCGTTCACTCATTTTTTAAATCAGCATGGTATAGTGGAGTGTGTGTGTGTGTGTGTGTGTGTGTGTGTGTGTGTGTGTGTGAATAGATGACAATACTTAAAGCACAAACAAAGCTTAAACCTAGGGACAAATAGTCACTGCTCTCTCATAATGAGAAAATGTTGATGCAAGTTGAGGTGCTTGTTGGTAAAAATTCCAGAGAAAACTAAGTTGGCAAAGTCAATTCTTGACCTGTCAAAACTGAACTCAATTTTATTTTCATTTTTAATTATTCTATTATTACATTGCAATTATGCATCATAGTGAGGTTCAATGTGATAAAAGCAAAAACATACATGCGCACAGCTGTTTGTGTATTTCCCTCCATATCCCATTCCACTTCCCTCTTCTTCTTCCCCACACAAGTTAGTGAGATTGGTAGTAATACCTTCACATATTGCCATTGTGGGTTGGAATATGCAGAAGATGTTCATAGGCAAGGCCAGAAAGCAACAAATATCACACCTGCTGACATCTCACTGGCCAGAGCTAGGCATATTGCTATTTGTTTTTTCTCCACTAATTCATTCTCAGGATGACGTAGAAGTGCTGTTACTATCCCATTTGACAGATGGGTCATGAATTTTGTAAGTGGTAGAGCTGGGCACAGACCCTGGCCGTTGTGTTCCAGAGTTCATGGTCTAATCAATTCTATACCCTTCCGGCTTCTCACACAGAGGGATTGTCCCAAAGTACGTGCACAAGGATTTTGTCTAGAAATAAATGACATCAAGTTTTGATCACCACCTACAGGATTCCTGCTTCACTGAGTGGAAGATATACTTTCACACTCATAAGCTAAACATCTCTTTCCCTGAATACACTGTTAAAAAAAAAAACTCATTGATTTGTTATGCCATACAATCTCTTTCCCATTATCTCCTGTTGTGAAAGAGCTGTTGAGCGAGATCTCTGTTACATTTAGCACAGTGCCACAATGCACTTGAAATTAATCCTTAAGACAGTCTTCTGAGAGTCAGTACTGATGACATATTCAAAGACAAACTTTATCTTTTTAATAATTTGGTTCATTGTAATTTTACATCACATTGATGTACAGAATGTCAGAAAAATACATGCATACGACTCAGTGCCCTCCCCACTGGCTCCCTCCCCCTCCCTCCCCCTCTCCGTGCATAACTCTGAGATGGGAATTGGTAGTTTTGTATGCATTCACAGCATTATTTCAACTGTTACATTCTTTATGACTTTGTCCCCCCTCCTCCCTTCCTTAATCCCCCTCAGTCACTCTTTTGGAGTCTCTGATCATCTATCTGATGTTGCCCTTATTTCTGAATATCTCTCTAGCTTCCACATATAAGAGAAAACATACATCTACTCATTTTTTGAGACTGGATATCTTTGCTTAGTATAATATTCTTAAGTCCTGTCCATTTTCCTACAAATGGTGTGATTTTGTTGTTCTTCATGGCTAAGTAAAATTCCATAGTGTGTATATACCAAAGTTTTGTGATCCATTCATCTGTTAGCTGGTTCCATAATTTGGCTATTGTAAATTGTGCTGCTGTGAACATGGATATGTAAATATCATTATAATATTCTGATTTCATTTCCTTTGGGAAGATGTTCAGGAGCATAATTGCTGGGTCATATGGTGGTTCCATTCCCAACCTTCTGAGACAAACTCTTCTGAGAGCCTCAGCAGAATGAAGTAATTTTATTAGACCTTGACCATGTGTTACACAGGAATAGCTGTGTTGCTCCTGTATCTTTTAAGTCTATGGCCTCCTGCATCTGTGTTTAGGCGGAAGTCAGTGAAGGTGGGGAGGAGAAGGCTGCCGAGTGGGCAGAGAACTGGAGTGCCTGAGATGCTGCTCAGCGGGGGTGTGCATCACAACGTCCTGCTCCCTGCTCCTAGACTTGTGATGGAAAGTAGGCTAGACCTGGTTGAGTGGCCGACGACAGTGGACAAGTAGCCCTGTGACCAAGTGCTCACTACCATGAAGATAATCTTCAAGTGAATTACTATAACAATTCAAAGCATATTTTTATTTCGTAACTCTACTATGAATAAGTGTTATAGTGAAGGCTTGAGCTTTCCTTCCTTCCTTCCTTCCTTCCTTCCTTCCTTCCTTCCTTCCTTCCTCCCTCCCTCCCTCCCTCCCTCCCTCCCTTTCTTCCT
>PVJS01040219.1:0-18538 GCA_004027185.1 Glis glis | reverse complement strand
CTGAATTGTTCTTCTGGCAATCTTTGCACTTCTGTGTTGGCGGGTTCTGTTGTTGTGGGATTGTGGGGGCTCATTGTTTCTTTGCTATTCTTCCTTTTCATGATTTCAGGTTTCTTATGTTTATACCTTTGTTGCTTTTGGTAGTTCTCTCTCTCTCACTCTGTAGGTATCCTATGTCTAATCCCTCTCCCTTTATGTTTTCTTATCCTGGAGGTAGACAGTTGCTGCTAGGTGAGCCTTAAAGGTGAATATCCTTTCCTGAATGGTTATTCTCACTTGCTCAGTATAATGTCCATTTGCAGGCCCAGTTCTTGGTCTCCTTCAGTGATTGGGACCCTTGCCTGGTGCCTCTCACTACCTGTGCAAGTGACCAGTGCTGCCCTTCTCACCGCAAGCGTGGGTCTCCTTGGTCTCCACTTGGGCTGTCCCTATGTCTCTCTCTATCTACACCTATGGCAGGTGTCACCAGCAGGGGGCCCTGGGCGTGTGTGTCTCTCTTTGCCTACAGAAGCCGCGGGTGTCGCCTTGCCCTGATTCTGTGTAAACACGGAACTCCACGTTTTCCACAGAGAGGGCTGGTTTGGTCCAATTTTCCCTGGTACCACAGCTGTATGTCCTGTGGTGCTCCCTGGGGACTCTACAAGGGTGCTGCGACCCACAGGCTGCAAGTCTGTCCCACTCAAATGTCACCAGGGACTGTCTGCTTATCCATGCATCTACTACATCTCACAGCAGACCCCACTCCCGCCTCCACCAGCGCAATCCACACTGTCTCAGACCCCACAAGTCCCTGTGGCCGCGCTGGGTAGTCTCCCCCTGGGGCTTATGGTCTCCATGAATACTGCTTTTAATCTCTGGGGGGGGGGCTCAGTCGCTGCCGCAGGTTCTGGTGAGGCCTCTGGGCCCTGGGGACTCTGCCGAGTATGGATTGAATTGCTGCACGCACCCGTCGCTGATGCTCTGTAGTGCTGGTTTTAGAAGAGCTCCCTGGCTTCCTTGTTGGTGGCCTGCAGAAGCCGCAATGCCGGTTGCTGTCGGTGTGGTCTGATCAAGATGGCGCTGCTGCCACTTCTGCCAACGCAGCAGTTCGGGTCTGTGTCGCGCGTGGAACGAGTTGCTGCTCACCTACACTGCTGCTATTCTGCAGCTGCTGGATGCACAGCAGGTCGCTGGCATCTCTGTTGGACTTGTCAGTTGGTTGTAAATTGGTACAAGTTAAATTCCTTATTTTCACTTTCTCTTCCTCATCTTGGCCACGGGGGTGGAGAGGCCCCTCTCAGGACTTGGGTCTTCCCTCCTTACCAGTCCACTGGGACCTCCAAAATCCGAGCGCTTTGTGACTCATTGTCCTCTGGTCCACTGGGACCTCTCGCCCGCTAGACCTCAGTGACGACTGGGCTCTTCGGGTTGAGACCTGCCATATCCTGTTCTGGGGGGATGCCTCCATGGACACATAATCCTCTCCATGGGGACTTCCTCCTCCCTCCCGGCCGACTCCCCCCTAAAATGTCTCCTAAACAATTTAAACACCCTCAGCCTTACTCCCGATATTAAGCCTAAATGACTCATTAAATTTTGCACTCAGGACTGGCCCACTTATCCCTTAGACAACCAAAACAAATGGCCCCTTTCTCTCTTACCTCTCATGCTCGGGTACCTACCAGCAAAATGCTATACCAAAGATGGTGCTTATTCCTAGACATCCTGCATACGGACAGCTGGCTCATCCCCCCTTCCACAGCAACTGCAGACTGGACAACCATTCTGGTGGACCTATAGCTACAGGGCACCCTACTGGACTTTACTCCAGCGGAAATCTACACGTTTGGTGCAGGGTTTTGGGGTATTCTCCTCTCCCTGGAACCCGGTCAGCCCAGTCTCCCCACCCCTGCAATCCATCACCCCCTTTGACAGCAGGAAGTAGCTGGAAAGACACGACGCCCAATTCCCAAACAATATAAAAAAGGGGGGAATGATGGATTGAACCGGTTCTCCAAGGGGTTTCTTCTCCCAGCCCTGCCCCCACACCCAGTTTCTGCTTCCCAAAAGGGTCCTGCCCCTTCCTGGGAACCGCTCAGGCTTCCGGCGCACATGCCATCCCACCGACCAATAAGTTTAAAGGCCATGCAGGCCTCCAATAAGACGCAACACCAGGTCCAGTCAACCAATGGCTATGGGCCAACTCAGCTTAAGCCTGTATTTAATCCCAAGCGCGGCGGCGCTCTCTCTCTCTCTCTGATCGCCTTTCTTCTGACCCCCCGTCGCTCGAAAAAATCTCTTGGCTGCATGGTTGTCTCCGGTGCGGTTTTTTGCCCTTCACATACGCTTCCGTTTCTGGCTCTTTTTAAACCTATTTTTTTCTTTTAAAGTCAAGTACATTAAGGTGTGATTTACTGGCAACAAAAGGAGCTTTTTTAAAGTGCATCTGCTCATGAATTTTGACAGTGGCAGAACCCAGGACAGCCCCCCAGACAAGATGTGGTGCGTTTCCACCTCCCTAGAGGGCGCTCGGCCTCTCTGAAGTCAGCCCTCTCTCCTTCCTCCCAGGAAGCCATGGTGGTTTCCGCCACTATAGATTCGATTGATATGTACTAGGGTTCTTGTGAGGAGCCACATGTCAGGACCTCCTTCCTATCCGGCTTCCTTCATGTAGTGTTTGTGAGACTCTCCATGCTGTGGTTCCCAGGATTGCTCCTGTTTTCTTTCTTTCTTTCTTTCTTTCTTTCTTTCTTTCTTTCTTTCTTTCTTTCTTTTTTCTTTCTTTCTTTCTTTCTTTCTTTCTTCCTTCCTTCCTTCCTTTCTCTCTTTCTCTCTCTTTCTTTCTTTTTCTTCCTTTCTTTTTCTTTCATTCTCTCTCTCTCTCTCTCTTTCTTTCTTTCTTTGTGCTGGGAATTGACTCCGCAGGGGAATTCTATCTCAGAGCTAATACTCTCAGCCTCCACTTCTTTTTGAAATAGGGTCCAGCTGAGTTGCTGAGGGTCTTGCTGAGTTGCTGAGGCTGGCCTCGAACCTGCCATCCTCCTGTCTCAGCCTCTCAAGTAGGGAGACATGCCTGGGATTGCAGGTGGGTGCCACTGTACCCAGTTCACTCCTTTTTTTTTTTTTTTTTTTTTTGCTGTGTCCTGTCACAGGACATGGATGTACCCCAGTGTGTCCTTCCACCCTTTGATGGACAGTCAGGTGGTTTCTGGTTTGGGGCTGAAAGAATCAAGGTGCTGTGAGGCCCTGGAGGCTGTGTGACGCTCTGCTGAGCAGACGGGCCTTGATTTGCTAGTGACTTCTGCCACGGGCATTTTCCCTTAAAGTGAACATCATGACAGACATCTTCCTCCTTAAAGAATAGTTTCCTTCCGCAAGCTCCCTTTGTACCCTCTTGCTGGTGGCTGGCTGCCCACTGTCTCCTGGGTCTGTCCTAGTTGGGAGCTTGGAGACCTGGCCTCTGGGAGATGTGGGGGGTTGTCCTCCACTCTGTCCGTCCTGTGTCCAGCACAGCACGGGACACCTCAAGGTCTAGAAGCCCTTGCTGATGTGCATTCAGAGCCCTCTCCCCTCCCTGAGCCTCCGCTCCCCCAGGTGGGAAGCCTCATTTAGAGGCTGGTCTGCGAGGGGTCCTGGCTCTGCTCTGTGGCCTGGGACAGCTGCTCCCCCTCTGCCCTGGACACACCCACAGAGAAGGTGGAGGCGCAGCTCCTGGCTGGTCCTATAGCCCAGCTCCAGTGTCTCCCCGAGGGGAAGTGGGGGGCCATGGAGGAAGTCCCTAAGTGGGTTCACTCGGGATGCCACCTGCCAGCGCCTGTCCCCAGGGAGTGCACAGTGGAGGGGGCCCTTCCTAGGACATGGGACTCCTGTGGCTGGAAGGTAACTTCCCTACAGACCCCCCCCCCCAGGCTGGGTAGGAAGAGGCCACACTCAGCGCCCCTGGGGTAGAGGGAGGAGCCTGGGGCCAGCCTGGGGAGGTGGGCAGAGAGCGCCCTTTACTGCTGGACTGTCTCCACCCCTGGCTAGTCCAGGGCACTGGATCTTAACAGATGGCCCAGTTTGGACTCTGTCCCTGTCCAGACAGGGGTCCTTTGGCCCTGTGCTGGGAAGTCACTTGCCATGCTGCTGGTCTCGGGCTGCCATGACTGTCTCTGCAGCCTCGGGGCTTCTCTGGAGTCCCTCCCAGGCTAAGCCTCACATTTCTGATCTCTAAGATGGCTGCGAGACGGTGGCCACCCAGGACAGCTATCTGTCAGAGGGTGCTGGTGGCACACATAGGTCTCCCTCCCAGACCAGACAAGGTGCCTCCAGACCAGTCTGACAGCCTCCAGTTCCCAGGTCCCCGGGGAACTGGCCAAGCAGCATTCCGGGACCCCTGGCACTGGAGCTAAGATCTCCAAGGGGCAGGTGCACTGAATCTGGCTTTCTAGACCCGTCCTCGCAGGGAAGGTAAGGAGATGGGGAGCGAAGCCAGTGGGCGGCGGTCTCCTCCGATCATCGCCACCTCTCTGTGGCCTCTTCATCCCCACTCTACAGAGGGGAAAACTGAGGCTCAGGGTCACCATCCTGCTCTGGCCTATGCCCCCCAGCAGGTTTCCCCAAGGGACAGAGACAGTAGGGCAGGTAGAGGGTGGGCAGGGGGGGTCTACCCAGAGGAAGTCCTGGCCCATGACTCCTCCTTCCCACAGATGGGCCGCCCGGGGCCTCCAGGGGAGAAGGTCTCTGACATCCAATTGTTCGGGGCCCCTGATGCCCCCAGAGTTGCCCCTGGTGATGCCATGCCTGGCCCTGAGGACTCGGACCTGGTGCCCTCTGTGACCCTGGCTGCGGTCCTGGTCCTGCTGTTCCTCCTGCTGTTGGCCTGGCTCCTGTGGGGCGGACCCCGCCAAGCCTCCTGCTAATGTGAGTCCCCAGGGAAGGGATAGCAGGGCTGCTGGGCCTTCCAACCCCACCCAGGGCCAAACCCTACTGTGCCCTTGTCTACCGGAGTCCCTGGTGGGTGCTATACTTTGCCCCACTTGATGCCATAGCAGGAGCCTGGCTCCCAGGAGGCCTTGCACGGTGAGCTAAAAGGCGCAGGCCTCCAGGGTGCCCAGGCAGGGGGACTGTGACTTGCCCCCTCCCCCAGCTTGCTTTGGGGTCTTGGCTGCGTGCCCATCGTTGCAAGGTCATTCTGGACATTGCAGAAAAAGCCAAGTGACACCTGCTATTTGTGAAGTTAGTGAGCGGGGTACCCTCATGGGGCTGTGTGCTGTGGAAAAGTCCCTCTCCATCTGGGTGGAGTGAGATGGTAATGCCTGCTTCTGGGCACTATTGGGAGCGCCCCCTAGTGGTCAGGCCCTCTGGTTACCTCTACAGCATGCACTTGCCCAGCACCCTCCTCTCTCCCTATAACTGGGACCCAGAAAACCCTTGGAGGAAGAGCAGGGGGAACCAAGGGAGGATGTGCTGGTCTTGGCTGCCACCTGGTGGCTGAGGACAAAATCGCACCATTTTTTGATGGTCCCTGGGGTGACCCAGGTTGGGGCAGGTCAGAGGTAAAGGTTTTTCATTTTTTAATGTGGAAAAATTTGAGATTATGGACAAACAAAAATCCCATTACTCAGAAGAATTATTTTTAACATTCGCTACTAATCTCTTACCCCTATCTGTGGATCTGTAACCTCCTTACCCAGAAGTCATCAGGCAGAAGCATCGTGTGAGCTGTGTGCTGAGGGGCAGAAGTAGCTGCGGGGGTCCCTGCCAGGCACTGTCCTCCTGCCCCTCAGCCATCTGTCTCTGACATGCACTCCTCCCGGGAGTGGGGACCTTTGGGTGGGGACCCGGAGGCTCCAAGACTCCACCTCTCATGAGCACACACTTCTCAAAAGCCTGCGGGGAGGCAGGGGGGCGGGACCCTGGAGGAGCTCGTGTCTGACCAGTGAATGGGGTGACAGGATTTCTGCAGCACCAGAGTTTGGCTGGGTAAGCAGTCTTGGTGGCTGGAGAGGGGCAGGTGGCTCTGGGGTGCCAGGGGGCATGGGCAGGTACAGGGGTCCCCAGGGAGGCTATTCTAGGCAAAGAAATCGACCATGGGAAGGTCAGAGGCCACTGCATGGTCTCTTCCAGCTGCCAGCTTTCCCCTGGGGAGCTGGGGCCTCGGGGGCCTCCCAGAAGCGGAAGGGAAAGGGGTATGCCCAGGCAGTGAGCCATAAGATCCCAGGTTCCCAATCTACTCCGTGCGTCCCAGGGTCGTGGTGGAGGGCGGTGCTCCCTCCTTCTTCAGCTTTGGAAGCCAAAGCACATGGCAGTGTCCAGGTTGGGGACAAACTCCCCTGTCCCTGTCCCTGTCCACAGAGAGCCTCTAGTCCAGCAGCTCAGCTCCGTCTGCACTGCAACAGGCCAGCTGGGAAGTGGGTGGGGAGCTCAGGGGGTCTCAGAGACGTTCTGGGGGAGAGCGGGATGGAGGTGCAGCTCTAAGGTTTGGGGGACACCCTGAAGCCGTGGGGATGGGCACTTCAGGTGGGGTTGACAGAGAGCCAAGGCTGGACAGTGGCTTTCCTGACCATCCTTAGCAGGATGGGGTGAGGGATGGGCCACTAGGAGCCTCGTGCACCTGCACAACCTGCCTGCCATGGAGGAGCCCGGGCAAAATGGGGGCTGGCTCCTCTTTGCAGGGTGACCTTGACACTGACCCCTGCACCTCCCACAAGCCTCTCTGGAGCACGTGTCCCCACACCATCCTGCTCCCTCTGTCACCTCCCTCCCTGTTGGAGGAGAGGAGAAGCTGTGCCCAGGACAGCCTCCCCCCGCCCCGGTTCCCTTCACCTCTCTGTTCTTGCCCCGCAATGCATCTTGTCAAACGATGAGGCCCCACTTCCGAGGTTGGGGTGGCCTTTGTAACTCCCGGCACAGGCTGTTTGAGTCTACCAGGGGGACTGGGCTGGGCCGGGGGTCTCTGGGGATCCCAAACCCCATGTCCCTCTTTGCACCCTCTCAGAGTGTCTAGAGGCAGAGCTAAAACCTCGGGCTCCCTCCCTGGATGCGATGAGGTCACAGGTGCACATTCTGGGTGTGGGCCCCCTGCGGGGCAGCTTTTGGCCCTGGCCAGGGGGCCATCGAGAGTTGGGGCAGGGAAGCCCAGGTGAGCCGAGGATCCGTGTCCTCCTGGGGGCTGGGAAGCGAGAGGAAGCCTCTCCTAACCCTGACGGCCCAGGTCTGGGCCCGCCCGTGGCCCAGGCTAAGTAGAAGCACAGGCGGGCAAGGTGGCGGGCAGGCCGGCTCCGCGGGCGTGCATTTCTGACCAGGGCCGTGAAGTGCCGTGTGGTTTCCGACCTGCTCCCAGCAGCCGGCTAGCTCTCTCTGGCCCAGCTTCTGTGGGTCTCGCATGCCCAGGCCTCACCGCGAGCCCAGGGCAAGCTTAGGCCTCTGTGCTTAGCCTGGCCAGGAGGAACTGCATGTGCAAGGAAAATATTGTTCTGTATAATTCAGTGACCCATTTATCAACACTGCGGTTCCGCCTTGGGGTTTTGCCTGCCGGTCTCCTACCTCTCCTGCTGCTCTTCCAGGGGTGCCGGGCAGCCAGATGCCTGAGGTTAGGAAAATATGTGCTTTTGGTGGGTTGAATGTTGCAAAGGGCTACAGGACGGGCCTGGGGACAGGCTGGGTGTGTCTGAGAGTCCAGGGTTGGGGCTGGCAAGGCCGCCCCTCCAGCTGTTTGCAAAGAGGTGCTGGGAGTGGGCCACCCACTAGAGTGTGTGTGTGAGCACACGTGTATACATGTATCTGCGCGTTCATGTATGTGTCTGTGTGTACAGGCATGTGCCTGTGCGTATATGTGCATGTATATATGCATATGTCTATGTGTGCGTGTATGTGTATATGTGTGTGTGTGTGCGTGTGTGTGCGCACGCGTGTGCGCGCACAGGGATGTGAGTTTAGCCCCTGTGGCTCCCCCAGGAGCTGGCTATGGAGGGAAGCAGGCATCCTTTCCACTAGCCAGGTCATGGGCTGGTGGGTGTTTGCAAGTTAAGGTTGGAGCGGCCCCCAGAGGGGCAAGCCACGTTTCTCCTTGGGGAAAGAGGCCGATTTATGTTGTGGGAGACAGCGGACCTGGATTTGACTCCCTCTTTCTGTTCTCTCTAGCTGTGAACAGAAGCCAGGCTCCCTGGACCCCTCAGGTGGAGCTGCTTTGTTTGTTGTAGCCTAGTGCATTCCTAGTGAGACAGGATGTCCTCTCCTTACCCTGGGGATTAGAGGGGCCTAGAGACCATAGAGGTACTTGGGTGTGATCCTCGCTTCCGCACCGAGAGCGCTACTGAGGAATCGTCCTCAGAGGCGGGCAGGGACGGTTTTCAAGCAGCCCGGCTGCACGGCTGCCTCTCGAGGGAGGCCAATGGCCAGCTCAGAGGAGAAAGACGAGGAGGAGGAGGAAGAGGACTGCCTAGGGTGGGAAGATTGGCTCCCACTGAGGGTGGGCAGCTCTAGGTTGCCCACTAGTCTGAGACTTGGAGCCAGGGAGCCTGTGCCAATTGTGGTCTCCTTCCCAGCCTCAATGTCCTCTATAAGGTGAGAATGAATACCAGGTCACAGGGCCATGGGGAGATGGGAATGGGGGGATAGTTGGGGACCCTCTCCTCCACCCCAGGGAGACAGGACAGGGGAGTGGCATGCTGACAGTGGATGGAGAGGAGTGCGGAGGGGGACGGCCTGCAGGTGCAAGCTGGGAGCCGGGCCCTGGTGAGACCCCTCTGTCTTCCTTCACACCGAAGACCCGGTGTACGTCCCCGACTGGACGCTGCTCCTGAGCACCTTCACCGCCGAGCACCTTCGTGGGACTCCTCCCAACACATGTGCATTAGGTGTGCCCTGCTTAGAGGCAGGAGGAGGGGACAGGAGGGTGAGGCTGGACTATCCCCTGCTCTGGCCCATCGGCTCCTCTTTGGGACCCTGCAGTCCCTGCATGCTCTGCTCCTGGGGTCCCTGCCAGGTGACCTGGAGTTGCTGCATGATCCTCCCCCTGTGGGCTTCTGTTTCTTCGTCTGTAGCACGGAGCCGGCCAGGCCTGGAGAGACCAAGGGGGGTGAGGGCTGGGCGGACACCTGCCCTGCCAGCCTGGCGTCTCTGCCTCCTCGCCGCCCAGCCAACTCCCTCTCCCAGGACGCCGCCAACTATTTGTGGCCGGTAAGTAGCATAACAGCTGCTTTTCTTGCTAAAGTATGACATTACACTTTTCCGGATGGCCGGACACTTCCTGGCTTGAAGTGTGCTAAGTGACAGTCTTGCTCTGTCCTGCCGTCCCCCTTCCCTGCCCATCGCCTCGCTTTGTCCTGGCCTAGACCGCTTTGGCCCTGTGTTCAGACAGAGCCCAGATGGAGCCCCTGGGCCGCAGGTGGCCTGGGACACTTCCTCTGGGTTATTTTTGGCCCTGAGCTGGCCCACGAACTCCCTGCCAACAGCAATTACTGAATTTTCATCTTGTTTTGCTGACGGTTTAGAGTATGTCAAAAATGTTCCACTGGGAGACCTGGGGGCACCTCAGGGTGTGGGGAGGAGGGAGCTCGGGAGCCCAGCTGTGGCCGGTCCCCAGGGAGTGGGCCTCTGGGGTTCCTGCTGAGATGGAGGAGGGTCATGGCAACTGAGGTCTGCTTATGGCCTCCATCGGCTGGTGCTTCCTGTACCCCGGTCTCCGTTCAGAACACCGGTGATTGTTCTCTCGCTTAGTCCTGTAACAGCAAGGGGGGCATCGCCTCCCATTTTACAGAAGAGGAAACTGAGGCTCAGAGACGTCTGTTGCGTTCCTGGGGAGTGGCGGAGTGGGGTGCCCTGGGCCCCGCTCTCTGTGCTGTGGCTGCTGTCTTTTCAGCAGGAAGGATGGATTTACCCTGTTCCGTGGTGGGCAGGGTGGGGGCTGGGGAGGCCACAGGACCCAGCAGGAGCTGCCTCAGGCTTTCCCCTCACCTCCGGGGACTGCCCTAAAGCCAGGAGACACTAATTTCCTTTATTATTATTACTTTTGGGTACTAGGGTTTGAACTCAGGGGCATTCAACCTCTGAGCTATAGCCTCAGCCTTTTTTATTTTTTGTTTTGAAACTGGGTCTCGCTAGGTGGCTGAGAGGCTTGCTAAGTTCCTGAGGCTGGCCTCATTGAATGTGCGATCCTCCTGCCTCAGCCTCCCAAGTACTGGGATTACAGGTGTGTGCCACCACGCCCAGCTGGTCATTTCCTTTAAACATCCACCTTGCTGACCTGAACTGCTCGACGCACCTTGCTGGACATTGCCCAGGTACTGGCCGGGTGGAGGCCAGGGTTATGGAGGACGGCAGGTGGTGGCTAGAGGTGGAGGCACGCGGCTGCTCGGGGGGCCCCCATCCTCCTGCCATCCTGCCAGGGCCCTACCAGAGAGCAGCTGGTATGACGTGCCCAGGATCCCACCTACCCCCGCAGCTTGGGAGGTGGACTGTGGACCACTGACCCTTGAGAAACCCCGGTACCAGGAGGTTTGCAGCTTACCAGTGGTCCTATGGAGAGCGGGAAGCGGTGGCCCCGGAGTCTGCGTCTGGCACTTGGATCCCAGCACCGCCAACTGGACCCACAGTCCCCGCGGTCCCCGGGGTTCTCGGGGGGCTGGGTCTGCGGCAGGCGTCCATCCTGTTCCCATCGGCGCACTCCCTGGCCCGAGTCCCTGACTATCCGCAGTGCACAGCCAGTAACTGTGGGCAGGGGTGCGGTGGTGACCGGGATTTTGGGGGCCGGAGTCTGCTTGCTTGGCAGAGGCCCTCTTCTTCCTTGGCTGCCACCTTGGAATTCAGTGTTGGATTGAGGGTCTGGGGGCTGCTCCTGTCCCCTTCACACTTGTTATCCCTTAGAACCACCGACATTGTGTGCACAGGGTTGAGTGGGCCCCAGGGTGGGGCAGTTCTGGGCTGGGTAAGTTCTGGCGTCTGTGCTCCCCTGAGCAGGCAGGGCTTTGCCTGCTGGACAGAGGACTCTTTCCCTCTGAGCTCCGGGCCTGTGTCCAGACCCCTCTCCTTGGGAGCACCCACTGAGGGCAGCAGGAGCGAGGCCAGGCCACAGGCCCTGGGAGTCAGCAGTCCTGACACTGAGCAGCTCCTAATCCTGGCCCAGGAGGAGGCCAGGGCCACCGCTCTGGGGGTGGGGACTTCAGACCCTGACCTGTCCACCTGTCCTCACTGTCCACCGCTAGGTCGCTTTCCGAAGGGGTCTGGAGGGGAAGTCTCAGAGGAGAGGGCTTTGGACAGGAGTTTGAGCCGTGGCTGAGGGGTGAGGACCATGCCCCGGGCTTCAGCTAAGTGTGCATCCCAGATGGCCCACCCCAAGGGCAGGGCTCCTGCTCCTTGCGGAGCTGATGGCTACCAGTTCCCCTGCCAGCTTCTCAGGGTACAGAGAGCTCCGTCAGCCATCCCAGGGAGGAATGAACCACATGCAGGTGTGCGTGCCTACGCGTGCGTGGCCACGCTCTCACGAGCGACACTGCTGCTGATCTGACAGGGCCAGCGTCACGCCGCCGTCCCCTTGGTGTTCAGCGGCTTCTCAAGCACTCTCGGGGACCAGGGCTGCCCCGAGGGAGCTCCTGGTCTGCTGGGGGCAGGGAAACTGCAGATCCACAGGCAGGCCGAGCAGGGACAGGTATGTGCCAAGTCCCTGGGTGACCGGGGTCGGGGGAGCTGAAGGTAGCCAGAGCGGGGACAGACCGTTTCCTGGAGGAAGGGCCAGCTGGTGACAGGGGACCTGGCTACCCCAGATGCCCTGGGCAGGTGGTAGCTTGGCGTTGGGTGTGGGGAAGGGACTGTAGGTGGGAGCAGGCAGGCTGGTAGGGGCGGGCCAGTCTCAGATGCTCAGCGCTGGCCTGGGTACCCTGTGGAGGTGCCACATGGTCTCTCAGACCTGTGTCCACACAGTCAGGGTCTGGCTTCCAGTTGGTCACGTCACCCTGGGCAGCCGCACGCATTTGTAATTCCATCACAATTCCAGGGAAAGGAGTGCATGGGGGCCTGACCGCCCCTCCCCAGGATTGAAGGCTGCAACCCAGAAGAACACGGGACGTCTGTCGGAGGGGCTCAGAAGCATCCACTGAGACCCCGGCGCCAGTGGAGACTGAGGTCCCACACTGTCCTGCCTGCTCTTGCAAAGCGGGCCCCTGTGCACGGGCTGGAGCCGGCTGATTCTCTGCTAGAGGAAAGGCACTCTGGGGCAGCTCTGGGGCAGCTCTGGGGCAGCTCTGGGGCAGCCCTGGGGCAGCCCCGGCTCCTCTCCGCAGATAAGGCGTCTGCTTTCTCAGGTCTGGAGAATGGATACCAGGTTTCCGCTCTCCTTCAAGGGACTGCTGGCAGGCCCGGAGGCAATGGAGGAGAACTTGGACATTCCTGGGGAGCTACCTGGGGGACGGGGCCTTTCTCGTCTGGAGCCGTCCATGTCTCCCCTGTCCAGGCACAGGCCTCGCTTGTGGGTAGGGTTGGAGGGGGCTGGAGGGCTCGGGATCCTTCCCCCATGGCTGGACATTGCTTAAGCCTGAGTCCACTAGGCCAGCAGCCTTCACACATGACTGCCTGGCCTTCTCCCTTAGCCCCTGCCACAGTCTCCTGGGGTCCTGTGTGGGTGGAGCCTAAAGGATGTACCACGTAAGTACAAAAGATGGGCTCACGGCAGACCGATCACAGCCCTCGCCCAGACAGGTGGGGTGGCCTCGGTGTATTTCACGGATGACAGTCTAGAGGCCCCAGGGAGCTGTGGGACATCGCGAGTCCAGGGAACTCTCCTATTGCCCCAGGCCCACCACTGCCTGTCAATGGGATGCTTATTGGGGCCAAGAGCCAGGGCCTTGGTTTAGGGACACTGCCCTGGCTTTCTCTCTGTCCTTTCTCAAGCCCCCTTCACCTGGATTTCTGTTGACACAGCAGTCACAGGCGCCTCATACGCTCTGTCACATAGACCTTGCCAAGTGAGGAGCTCCCAAAGCACGGGGGCTAGCAAGCATGTGCTCACGAGAACCTGCACACATGCGTGTGCAGCCAGTGAGGGGAGCCCCCGAGGGGAAGCCGGCCAGCCTGAGCCCCGTGGCTGCTGGACTCTGCGTTCCATCTGTGGGGCTGGGAGCTCGGGGATGCTGGCAGCTCACGAGGCCCATCCTAGATGCCGTTGCTCCCCAGAGGGCGGAGCCCCACTTTTGAGCACCTGGGGTGGGAAGGGCCAGGCCAAGGTTCAACTCTCCTGCCCTTCCTCCCATTTATCAGAATAAAAGGAGAGTGTCCACCGGCCTAGACGTGAGGCTTCCCCAGATGGCCCCCTCCGGCCCAGGCCCTCTTCCTTCCTTCTGAAAGTCCAGACAATGCATCTAGCCAGGCCTGGGGCTCTGGCCCTGAAATGTCCAGGTGGGAGGTCTCTACGCTGTGTTGCTCTGGCTTGGAAGCCTCTCTCAGCTGCGCTTGGAACGAGGGGCTCATGGGAAGGACCCCTCCGATCTGGGTGGAGCTAGCTCTGCACTCCTCTCTGGGTGGCTGATATTTCAAAATTTGTAGCTCTCCAGACGAGGGCCAGCCCCTGTCCGAGTGGCCTCGCAGAAGCGCTGGTGGCACTCTCTGATATCAGGGGTCCGCCGCCCAAGGATCCAGCGCCTTGTCTCCTAAGCACCTCGTGCTTCGGGCTCCTTACGCTGGCGCTCAGTGTGGAAGGTGTCATGTGGTTAGAAATCCTCTTGTCTGCAGAAGGCCTAGTGCTGGGTCTCACTGTTCTGGGCCTCCCGACGCTCCCCCTGGAGCTGGCTAGCCCGAGATGCAGACGCCACGACCTGGAGCTGGCCCCTGGCCTCCGTGGAGCTCAGCTGCAGCTGCCTTGGCCTTCCCCCCATCGGGAGCTGAAATCCTTTACTCCCGCCAGTCGGCAGGGTGGAGCAGCAGCCAGGCCTCCGGGAAAGGTTCCTGGGGCCCAGCTGGCTGACACAGGGGGCACGCGGCTCTCCTGGACAGGTCCCCTCCTGGGAGCGCCTGTCCACCCGGCTCAGCTCTGGCCGACCTGGTGGTCTGGAAGAATACCGTCTGAAAAGAACACCATCATGCTGACGGGCAGGTGCTCGTGAGAGATCGCGCCGCAGGGAGCGAGAGGCTCCGGAGACCCCGGGCAAGCCTGGCGTGCTAAAGCGCGGACGCTGGTGTGCACGGGGAAGGCACGGCAGTCAAGGCCGCGTGTCAGAGCCCGCTGCCAGGGCTCAAGTCCCTTCAGGCACCCTTGACAGTGGTCACGCCGCCCTATCTCTCTGCGCTTTAATGGCGTGGTGGCCCTACCTGCTGCTGGGGTGTCTCGGGGGTTGAATGAGTTGCCCACATAGAGCAGGCTGGGGACAGTGGCCGTCCAGAAGTGACTGCACAGACAAGCGTCTGTGGTTCCAAGCGACGCTGACGGTCTTCTTTTCGTCTATCCGCATCTTTGGATTTTTCTACAATGTACACGAGCGACTGGGCAAATTTTTGAAAAAGTTACACGGCTGCTTTGAAGCAGCCCAATCTAGAGTCATCACTGACCTACGTGTTGCTTGTGGAGTAAACAAGCAAAGTAGAGATAGAAAGATCTGGAAGCTCTCCACCCATCACACTCCGACTGGATGGCTGCCGACTGCAGGGCTGAGGAACAGGGGGGAGACCCCGTCAGCGGTACCAGGGCCTGGCTCTCTGGGGGATCCGCCAGGTGGGGAGACTCCCAGAGATGAGTGACGGGGAGGCTCCGTGCAAGGGGGGCTAGCTAGCAGGGGCCATGGAAAGGCAGTAGCAGGGAACGGTGTGCATGTGTATGCGTGCACACGCATGCTCACTCACACGTGCAGGTGTGAGGTACAAGCGTGGGTGGGCTCGAGACGGCCCAGAGACACAGCTGGAGTGCAGGTGAGGCCGCCCGCTGGGAGGCGTCTAGGCGTGACAGGCTGGCAGCCTTACGCCATGGGGAGTCTTCATGTAGGAAACAGGAGCCGAGGGTGAACGAGGACTCAGCCCCCGTCCTGCAGGGTGCAGGAGGGAGGGCGGCTTCCCTGAGCCGCGCCTCTTAACCCCAGGGAAGTCTCTGTCTACGGTGGCACGTGTGCAGGATTTGAGGACACCTTCCACAGTTCCTTACTTTCCCAAAAGTAGCTCCTGAGCAAACCCATGAGCGTCACAGCGAGGTCCTAGACGTCGTAGGCCCTCCCCCAGCGGTCCCCTCCCCCAGCCACTCTGGAAGGCGGCCAGCGCCTGTCCCCAGCTTGCGAAGCCTCAGAGCAAGGCTCGCACGTCCCTCTGGTTTGGGGCCAGAGGCGGTGGGGGACTGCTTTGTCAGGCTGGGATGGGGCCAGCCAAGCCCCAGGACACGCCGTCCCCTGGCCTGGCCTGCTGGAGTGGGGCCCGTGCTGGGAATGGCGTCTGACCCTGTGTTCCAGGCAGCGCTGGGGCAGTGTCCTCGGGATGCAGCTGTGCCCAGCTGTTCTTGAATGCTATAGCGGGGAAAGTCCACCCTTTCTCAGCAGCTCTGTGACCAAGGGACCACGCATCGCAGGTGCCGGGGCCACACTGGGGTATCCTTGGGGTAACGGGACAGAGGCCAAGGCCTCTTGGGTTGCAGAGTCTGGGAAAGTGTGCCGACTTCCTGGAGGCTGCCAAGCGCGTCACTGCAGCCCAGCTCCCCGGGTGCCTTTGCTCAGGCTGTAAAGGGCGGGCAGGGTGGCCTTCCAGTCACGCGGTCACTCCCTCATGGCGCCCTCCAGGGTGCTAGCAGAGAAGAGCCACTGTGACCCTTGCCCTGCCTGTACTTAGAGGGGTTCAGGGCAGAGCTCTTCCCTGAGTCACTATTGGAGTGTTTGCCTTCAGGGAGAGGAAGGGAAACTGAGGCTGGGTTAACATGGCTGGGTTTCAGACCTCTGGCAGGTCGCAAGCCTTCTCTGTGCCTCTGGGTTCCCATGGGTGCGAAGGCTGCTTCCTGTGCCTCCTGGAGCCTGGGCTCTGTCTCAGGGGTTTTAGCAGAGGGGTCCAGCCTTGCGACTCAGTCTGAAAGGCAGTGTGGACACAGGTCCCTCGACTGCTACCTTGGGCCCCAGCTGCAGGCTCTTGGGCCCCTGCAAAAGAAGGGCCTGCTCACCCTGATGGGCTCCCGAGGGGTCCTCCCCGTGCACCCGTGTTCACCCCCATGGAAGACCCTCTGAGGGTCTGTCCACCGCGCTCCCCGCTGCGTCCCCAGGGCCTGGCATGTATGAGATTTAATGAAACCTCACATTTCAGAAGCCTGGTGAGCCTCAAGCAAGATAGAGAAGGAGTCCACACCTAGTCCTAGTAGACTAAAACTGCAGCCGGGCATGGTGGCCCACGCCTGTAATCCCAGTGGACTTGGAAGGCTGAGACAGGAGGATCACAGGTTCAAAGCCAGCCTCAAGAAATTTAGGGAGAGCCGGGCGTGGTGGCGCACGCTTGTAATCCCAGTACTTTGGGAGGTGGAGACCGGAGGATCCGGGTTCGTGGCCAGCCTCAGCTCTCTCTCTCTCTCCCCCTGTCTCTCTCTCTCTCTCTCCTTAGTGAGGCCCTCCACAACTTTGTGAGACCCGGTTTCAAAATAAAGTATTAAAAAATAGGGCTGGGGGTGTAGCGCGGAGGTAGAACACCCCTGGGTTCAATCCCCGGTACCACAAAAAAAAAAAAAAGAAACTTAGGGAAATGCTGTTATCAAATAAAAAATAAAATAGGACTGGGAGTGTAGCTCAGCAGTAGAATGCCTCTGGGTTCAATCCCCAGCAACACACACACACACACACACACACACACACACAAATAAAAATGCAGAATACGGAAGATCAAAAGAAGTCCTGAAAAAGAGTCAGAGGGAGAATGTGGAGAGCTTGCTTTTCTTTTCTTTTTCCTTTTTTTTTTTCTGGTGCTGGGGACGGAACCCAGGGCCTCACTCATGCGAGGTACCTGTCTGCCACAGAGCCATGTCCCAGTCAGGAGAGCTTACTTCTTAGTAGCAACGATGGGACCCAGGAAACAGAGAAGTATTATTTTCAAAGTGCTGGGAGCAAGAGATGGTCAGCCTAGAATCCAATAACCGGTACAAAAATGATGACCATGAAAAGAAAGGAAAAATCAGGAAATCTTCAACTGAGGAAATTTGAAAGGGTAGCGTGAGGCGGGAGGAAGGTACTATATGAGGCCAGTCAAAACCAATACTGGTGGTCAGCATGTCACGTTGGCTTTAAATGAAGACAGAGCAAGAATACAAGTTAATAACGGCCTTGGAGTCAGGACAGGGGCAATTGGAATCCAAAGGTTGTCATGTCTGTGTGGTGTTCCAGCGGAGGGTAAAGATGCGGGCTTAAGATAGACTTTGGAGCCGGGTGTGGTGGCGCACGCTTGTAATCCCAGTACTTGGGAGGCTGAGACAAGAGGATCTGGGTTCGTGGCCAGCCTCAGCTACTTAGTGAGGCCCTCTGCAACTTAGTGAGACCCTGTTTCAAAATAAAGAATAAAAAATAGGACTGGGGGTGTAGCTCAGAGGTAGAATGCCCCTGGGTTCAGTCTCCAGTACCACAAAAACAAAAACAAAAACAAGATAGACTTTGGTCAGCAGCCCCTGAAGGGCTAGAAATAGTATATATATTCTAACCCAACAGAAGGAAGGAGAATTTAAGAACCAATAATCCAAAAGAAGCAAGAAAGGAGAGAAAAAGAGACAGAGAAGGTGAAATAAAAAGAAAACACAAAGTAAGGTGACAGGAATTCATCCACATATACTAGCAATTACACTATATAGAAGTAAACAAAATGTTATAATTAAAAGACAGTGATTTCAGGCCAAATAAAAAGGACAAAATCCAGCTCTCTGCTCTTTATAAGAAACATACTGAAAATGTAAAGATACAAAAAGATTGAAAGTTAAAGTTGATGCAAACAGTAAGCCGAAGAGATTTGAAAGAACTACAGTCATATCAAAAAAATACACTGTAAGTGAAAAAGAGCGACTAGGAATAAGGAATTCACTGCTTAATGATAAAAAGATGTGATTATTGGAAAGCTGTAGCTGCTCTTACCTTGAATACATCTCATAACAAAACCTCAAAATACATAAAGCAAAATCTGGCAGAACCATACTCGAGAGGCTGAGATAGGAGGATCACAGGGTTGAGGCTCAGCAATTTAGCAAGGCCCTCGGCAACTTAGTGAGAACCTGTTTCAAAATAAAAAGTAAAATAGGACTGGGGGTGTAGCTCAGATGTAGAATTCCCCTGGGTTCAATCCCTGGTACCACACACACACATGCACACACTCATGCGCACACACACACACACACACAAAATTGGCAGAACTATAAAGAGAAATAAATCCGCCATTAGAGGGAAGAATTTTTATAGATCAGCTTTATGGCGTATAATCACACACCATAAATTCACCCATTTTAAGTTCAATGAGCTTCTGCAAATTTGCCTGGTTATGCAACCCATACTACGATCCGGTTTTAGGGCACCTTCCATCACCCCCAGAAGTTCTTTAGTGCCCATTTGTAGCCAATCACAGGCCTGACAGTCATTGCTCTATTTTCTTTTTTTTTTTTTGC
>PVJS01040218.1:0-18543 GCA_004027185.1 Glis glis | reverse complement strand
GGGGGGGGGGGGGGCTGATATTTAGTGTAGTTATTGGAAAACTTGTAAGCATACTTGTGATTTACTTTTACATCTGTATATTTTATAAGTGTAACATACACACTGAATTTTGAAAACTTAGTTCTACAAATGTAAAATATATTGATAATTTTAAAATATTGGTTATAGAGCCGGGCATGGTGGCGCATGCTTGTAATCCCAGTACTTTGGGAGGCAGAGACCGGAGGATTCGGGTTCGCGGCCAGCCTCAGCTCTCTTTCACTCTCTCTCTCCCTGTCTCTCTCCCTCTCTCTACTTAGTGAGGCCCTCCGCAACTTCGTGAGACCCGGTTTCAAAATAAAGTATAAAAAATAGGGCCGGGGGTGTAGCGCGGAGGTAGAATGCCCCTGGGTTCAATCCCTGGTACCGCAAAAAAAAAATATTGGTTATAGGTTAAAGTGACTTTTTGCTGCATTCAGTTAAATAAAATATATTACAAAAATTAATCTCACTCTGTCATACAGGAGACTAAAGAGATATGACAACTAAATGTACTGTGGTATCATGGATTGGATCCTTAAACAGAAAGTGGGCATTAATGGAAAAACTGCTAAAATCCAAATAAAGTCTAGGGTTTAGTTAATGGTGATGTACCAGTGTTGATTTCTTAGTTTTTGCCAAATGTACCACAATAGTGTAAATTTTAACAACAGGGAAATTGAGTGAGAAGTATACAGCCACCATTGGTACTGCCTTTATAATTCTTGTAATAAAAAATTATTCAAATAAAAAGTTTATGAAAATTCAATTTACCTATTTCTTTTTAGTTTTTAATATGACTAATGGGAAATTGAAAATTATATAAGTAGCTTGCATTATATTTCCATTGGACTGTGATGATCTACAAATCCTATAGTTTAAAATATCTGACCAATTTATTCTTATTTTCTTTTTAACATGCTTTTATTGGTGCATTGGAGTCTCACATCACAATGAATATCTATTTGATGTTAACATACATGCACACAGCTCTTAGTGTCCCCCCCCGCCTCCCCCACCCATATGAAGTACTGAGAATGATGTTGGTATAGTCTCACATGTACACATTGTTTATGATAGTAATTCCATTGATTCACTTCCATTTATTCACTTCTTTCTTGCCCTTTCTCTTCCCTTGTACCACTTCCCTTGCCCCACTGAGGGTTTTCCATTATCAGCCGGAGTCCCTTGTGTGTCCCCACTACTCCTTAGGTTGCACATATTAATGAAAACATATGTCCCTTCTTTTTTTGTGATTGGCTGATCACACTTAACATAATATTCTCCAGATCCTTCCATTTTCTTGCAAATGATGTTTTTTTGTTCTTTATTGCTGAGTAGAATTCCAGTGTATGTATTTCACACAATTTTGTAATCCACTCATCTGTTGATGGACACCTAGGTTGGTTCCATAATTTGGCCACTGTGAATTGTACTGCTATGTACATGGGTATGCATATTACTGTGGTTTTCTAGTTTCAATCCCTTTCGTGTGATACCCTGTAGTGATATAACCGGATCATATGGTGGATCCATTGCCAGTTTTCTGAGGAATCTCCATACTGATCTTCATAGTGGTTGAACTAGTTTTCAATCCTACCAACAGTGTAGAAGAGTCCCAATTTCCCCACATCCTCACCAACATTTGTTGTTTGACGTCTTAATGATTGCCATTCTAATTGAGGTTAGATGAAATCTTAGAGTAGTTTTGATTTGCATCTCCCTGATTGCTAATGATGATGAACATTTTTCATGTATCTATTGGCCATTTGTACCTCTTCTTTTGTGAAGTGTTTATTCATTTCAGTTGCCCATATCTTGATCGGATTATTTGTTTTCTTAGTGTAGTCTTTTAAGTTCTTTGTATATCCTAGATATTAGGCCTCTGTCAGAGGGATAGCTTGCAAAGATTTTCTCCCATTCCATAGGCTTTCTCTTTAGGCTCTTGATGATTTCCTTTGATGAGCAGAAGCTTTGTAGTTTAATGCTATCCCACTTATTAATTCTTGTTTTTATTTCCTGTGCTTTGGAGGTCTTGTTGAGGAAGTTTCTACTTGTGCCTATATGATGGAGTGTTGAACCTATGCCTTCTTCTAATAATTTCACAGACTCTGGTCTAACTTCCAGGTCTTTGATGCATCTCGAGTTGACTCTTGTGCAGGGTGAGAGGTAAGGATTTAGTTCCGTTTTTCTACAGGTAGATAACCAGTTTTCCCAGCACCATTTGTTGAAAAGACTGTCCTTTCTCCAACGTATGTTTAGCACCTTTGTCGAAAATCAATTGACTCTAAGTTTGTGAACTTGTTTCTGCATCTTGTATTCTGTTCCACTGGTCTATGTGTCTGTTTTTGTGCCAATACCATGCTGATTTTATTACTATAGCTCTGTAGTACAATTTGAAGTCAGGAATTGTTATGCCTCCTGCATGGTTCTTATTGCTGAGAATTGCTTTGGCTATTCTGGGTCTTTTGTTTCTCCATATAAAATTAATGACTAATTTTTCTAGATCTGTGAAAAATGATGTTGGTATTTTGATAGGGATTGCATTGACTCTGTAGGTCATTTTTGGCAGAATGGCCATTTTGATGATATTTATTCTGCCTATCCAAGAGCAGGGGAGATTTTTCCATTTCTAAGATCTTCTTCGATTTCTTTCTTCAGTGTTCTATAGTTTTCATTGTAGAGGTCTTTTACCTCTTTGGTTAAGTTTATTCCTAGGTATTTGATTGGTTTTGAAGTTATTGTGAATGGGATTGTTTTCTGGATTTCTTTCTTAGTGGATTCATGGTTGGCATATATGAAAGCTACTGATTTTTTTAGGTTGATCTTGTATCCTGCTACTTTGCTGAATTTGTTAGTCAGTTCTAGTAGATTTTTGGTTGCATTTTCTGATATAGGATCTTCTAGATAGAGGATCATATCATCTGCAAATAAAGATGATAATTTTAATTCTTCTTTTCCTATTTGAATTCCTTTTATATCCTTCTCTTGTCTTATTGCTCTGGCAAGAGTTTGGAGGACTATATTGAAAAGGAGCAGTGATAGTGGGCATCCTTGTTGTGTTCCTGTTTTTAAGGGGAATTCCGGCAATTTTCCCCCATTCAATATGATGTTGGCTTTGGGTTTCTTATGTATTGAATTAATGATGTTGAGGTATGTTCCTTCTATTCCAATTTACTGTAGAGTTCTTAACATGAATGGGTGTTGAATTTTGTCAAATGCTTTTTCCGCATCAATTGAAATGATCGTGTGATTCTTGTTTTTAGTTCGATTTATATGGTGAATAACGTGTATCGTTAGAGTATGTTGAACCAGCCTTGCTTTCCTGGGACGAAATCAACTTGATCATGATGTACAATTTTCTCAATATGGGTTTGAATGCGCATGGCTAGTATTTTATTTAGAATTTTTGCGTCTATGTTCATTAATGATATTGGTCTGTAATTCTCTTTTCTTGAGGTATCTTTATTTGGGTTTGGTATTAATGTGATGTTGCCTTGTAAAAGGAATTTGGAAGAATTCCATCTCTTTCAGTTTAATGGAATAGCTTGTGAAGTATTGGTTTTAGTTTTTCTGTAAAGGTTTTGTAGAATTTGGCTGGAAAACCATCTGGACCTGGGCTTTTCTTCGATGGCACACTTTTTATTGCTATTTCTATCTCTGTGCTTGCTATTGGTTGATTCAGGTTTTCTATATCCTTTTGGTTTAATTTAGGTAGGTTGTATGTGTCTAGAAATCTTTTGATTTCTTCCATGTTTTCCGTTTTATTGGACTATAAGTTTTCAAAGTAGTTTCTTATGATCCTCTGGATTTCTCTACTATCTGTGGTGATGTCCCCTTTTTCATTTCTGATTTTGGTAATCTGAGTTGATTCTCTTCTTCTTTTGGGTAGGTTAGCTAGTGGTTTGTCAATCTTGTTAATCTTCTCAAAGAATCAGCTTCTTGTTTGTTGATTCTTTGTATTGTTTTTTTATTTTCTATTTCATTAATTTCTGCTCTGATTTTAGTTATCTCCTGCCTCCTACTGGCTTTGGGATTTGACTGTTCCTGTTTTTCAAGATCCTTGAGGTGTGTCATTAGGTTATTGATTTGGATGTCTTCTGTTTTTCTTATGTGGGCACTCAGTGCTATAAATTTTCCTCTTAACACTGCCTTCAAAGTGTCCCATAGATTTTGGTAAGTCGTGTCTCTATTTTTGCTTAATTCCAGGAATTTTTTATTTCTCCCCTTATTTCTTTTCTGTTCCATTCCTCGTTCAGAAGTATATCATTCAGTCTCCATGTACTTATGTGATTACTTTTGGTCTTCCTGTTGTTAATTTCCAGTTTCATTCCATTGTGATCTGAGAAGATGCAGGGAATTATATCACATCTTTTGAATTTGCTGGTGCTTGCTTTGTGACCGAATATGTGGTCTATTTTGGAGAATGTTCCATGGGCAGCTGAGAAAAATGTGTATTCAGGTGTTGCTGGTTGAAATAATCTGTGTGTGTCTATTAGTTCCATTTGGTTTATGGTTCTCTTTAGGTCTGAACAATCTTTATTCATCTTTTGTCTGAAGGATCGATCTAGTGGCATGAGTGGTGGGTTGAAGTCTCCCAATATTTGTGTTTGGGTCTATTTGTTTCCTGATGTCCCAAAGGCTTTGTTTTATGAATGTGGGTGCACCCACATTTGGGGCGTAAATGTTTACTATTATTATATCTTCTTGTTGGATTGTTCCTTTTATTAGTAAGAAGTGACCTGCTTTGTCGCTTCTGATGTGTTTACTGGATTTTGGGTTTTGGTTCTTTTACGGCTGCGTGATGTTGTTCAGTTCTGAGCACACAAGGTGATTTTGAGATTATTTTGAGACAGGCTCATTCAGGGGCTCCTATTCCATCTCCATCTTGGATCCTCCTCTCTTATTCTTATTTTCTTACTCTCTACCCCTTACTCCACTAGGATGTAAACTCCATAGGTGCACAAATTTTGTCTACTTGGTTCATCACAATACCCTTAGTGCTTAGATCAGTGCCTGGCACATTGTTGGTACTTGATAAATGTTACCTAAATATGAGCATTTACAACTAGTGGGATATTTGAGGATCCTATTTCCTTTAATACACTTTTTTAGTTCTCCCACCACAATTACTATTTTGAATTAAAATCAGCTTCATCTGACAGTGAATAAATTTGTTTAATTTCAGAGTCAAGCCTTCCACAAAACAATATAATTGGCCAAAAGATTATGCTTTTAAGATGGAAAGTTTCACATATTTGTCACAGAATTTAAAATCTGGACCATATAACTTTGTCATTGTCATCATACCACTTTTTTGCTAATCTCTATTTTCTGCCAGAACATCTGCCTTCCTTATTAAATTATTGAAGTCATTGTTACACAAGTTCACTAATCCCCAAACTTTGATTTTTAAAATGTTTTGCCTATGCTTGGATTTTCATTATGATGTGCAGAGGTAAATTTTCTGATAAACAATAGATCTGATTCTTAAAGGATTTATCAATTGTATGTTGACTTATAATGGTTTGTTCTGGGATTAAAAATGTTATGAGTGTATATGATTTTGGTGCACATACAATGATGAGAGCCTGTACAAATATTACTATCAAGAAAGCTAACTCTCGCAGAATGGACCAAGTCAAACCCAAAAGGACAAAAAGCACCAAGAAGGCTAATAAAGATAGCCTTCTTCATAGATTATGAAGAAAAACAGCAATGACAGCTTACATTAACAAATGATGGAAGAAAAGGAGAATTCTTAGGTCCTATTTTTCTTTTTTCTCCATCAGGGAAGCTAATATTCAAACTGACAATCTTAGAATCAAGTATGGTTGAAACTCTATTGTCAGATCAGACTATATAAGAAAGGCATTTAAATTTCACTCAAATTCTCTGATAGAAATAAATTTTGAAAAATTATTATTCACATGTTTTTAGTCTCTGTTATATAGAAAGTGCCTTATCTAGCTGGGTAATGTATCAAATTATTTTGGAGAAACTAAGCAGAACACTGAAAAAATTTACTAATTTACAAAAAGTTACAAATATAATCCCAGAAACATTGTTGATAATCTCTGAAAAGTCATGATAAAAGCTGGCCATGATAGAATACCAGAAATGGACAAATGTTACTTTTTTAAAAGGTCGAATTTGGAAGCTATAGATCTATACAATCTTGACATCAATTTTTAGCCCAATTCTGGAATAGATTATAGAATTGTTTGGAAGCAAAGATCTCTAAATACCAACATGAATTTGTTAAGAAGAGGTCATATAGAATATATTAAATTCTCATTTGATTATTTATAGATTTAGAAATGGAAAGAACATAAATGTAGAATACTTTAACTTTGGCAAAAAAAATGATAAAGACTCATACTTTTTTGTGGAAAAGAGAGGAGAATGTAAGTTCCATACTATTACTATGATTCCACAACTCTGCATCATTGTTTTCAAAGACCTCTTCTAAATAAATTAAAGAGAACTTCTAGTTGATCCCTGGTAAAAGGCCTAAGAACTCTGTCCTTGGTCCTTTTTGCTACTAATTAGAGCAAAAGAGACAAAATGTTAGAAGAGAATTAAAAATGATAAGATTAGCAATGTGAAATTCATAGGGATGAATGTAAAACTGCACATTTAGGTTTATAAAAATACAGTTCTCAAATACAGAGTTGAAAGTCCAGCCAGGATGAAGAAGTATTGTCCAAATTTATTCTCTGGAAACAACAAACTACATAAAATAAATGAAAATGATTTCTAAGTTTTAGGCATCAGACAGTAAGGACAGTGATCCTTAATAGTAAGGAAAAAACGAGTGAGTCATAAGGTTGTTCTCAAATTACTTTCTGGGGAGAGTTTCCAAGCTTCAGTGAAGAAAGGGGGAACTCAGGCATTGTCTGTTATTCTCCTGAGTTAGGGAAATGGAGCTCAGAGTCTAGGATGACCAAGATAGCTAAAGGTCACAGGATAGAGTACCAGAGAAAAAGCAGAACACAGAAATCTATAGAGCATTCCCTTGAGCCTCTCGCTTGAGAACTGATAAATGCCTGTGTGTCAGGAAACTACCCCAAAGGCCAGAAGAAAATAACAGCTAGGGGAAAGGATCGAAGGCAATAATCCTTAGAGTTCCTAAAGGGCAAAGAATAGTTCATGTTCGCTGAACAACAGGTACAAGACTCATGATATCTTCTCAGTACAGTTGTCTCTTGGGATCCATTGGGGGAGGGGATTAGTTCTAGACCCTTCGCAAAGTCTGTGGATGCTCAACTCCTTTATAGAATATTGTATAATATTATCAGTTCCATTCCACATACCTATAATACCAGCTACTAGGGAGGCTGAGGCAGGAGGGTCACAAATTTGAGGTCAGCATGAGCAACTTAGTGAGACCTTGTCTCAAACTAAGAGAATATTTTTTTTTTGGTGGTATTAGGGATTGAACCCAGGGGCATTCTACCTCCGGGCTACATCCCTAGCCCTATTTTTTATTCTTTATTTTGAAACAGGGTCTCACTAAGTTGCAGAGGGCCTCACTAAGTAGCTGAGGCTGGCCGTGAACCTGCGATCCTCCTGTCTCAGCCTCCCAAGTACTGGGATTACAGGTGTGCGCCACCACACCCGGCTCTAAGAGAATATTTTTAAGAAAGGTTGAGTATCAACCATAAAAGAGAACAATATGTCACTTACAGGAAAATGGATGGGACCGGAGAACATCATGCTAAAATGAGATCAGCCAGACTCAGAAAATCAAGGGCCATATGTTTTCTCTCATATGTGGAAGCTAGAGAAAAAAATAGGAAAGGAACTTCATGAAAAGGAAGAGAAAGACAAGTAGAGTTGTGGAAGAGGATTGGGGAAGGGAGCAGGGAAGGGAAAAGAGAGGTTTGGGGAAGGAAACAGACAAAATATATAATGTGCATATTTGAATGTATCACTATGAATCTCACTATGATGTACAATTACAATACACCAATAAATGATTTAAAAAAAAGACTGAGTATATAGCTCAGTAGTAGAATTCTTGCCTAGTATGTGTGAGGCCCTGGATTCAATACCCAGTATCCCCCCACCATACACACACAACTGGCATAGTATTTACATATAACCTATTCACAGTCTCTTTATTTTAAATAATCTCAAGATTACTTATAATACCTAATTCGATGAAAATGAGATATAGCTATTATACTTTATTGGGATTGATGATGAGAAAAAAAGCACATATTTAGTACAGGTGCGAGGTACTAGGGATTGAGCCCTTGATTGTTCTACCACTGAGCTGCACCCTCAGACCTTTTTGTTTCTTATTTTGAAACAGGGTTTCGCTAAATTACCACCTGCTGGTCTCAAACTTGTGATCCTTCTATCTCAGCCTCCTAAGTCTGGGATTACAGGTATGTACCACCATGCCTAGCACAGTTGCAATTTTTTTTCTTTTTTTTTTTTTTTGCGGTACCGGGGATTGAACCCAGGGGCATTCTACCTCCGGGCTTCACCCCCAGCCCTATTTTTTATCCTTTATTTTGAAACAGGGCCTCACTAAGTTGCAGAGGCCTCACTAAGTAGCTGAGGCTGGCCGCGAACCCAGATCCTCCGGTCTCAGCCTCCCAAGTACTGAGATTACAAGCATGCGCCACCACGCCCGGCTACAATTGTAATTTTTAAAACATACTTTTGCTCCACAGGTGGTTGAATCCATGGATGTGGAACCAACAGATACAGAGGGCTAACTGTAATGGGCCAAAATTAGCCTTGGACTAAAGCCTGCACTGGTCCAGCTTAATGTAGGATAGAAGAAATAAGTAGGTAGAAAGGAGACAAACAGGAAGGAAAAGTAAAATATAACTTTAATATAAGAACCTGGAGCTGAAGTGCTTCAGCCTCTACTCCACAAACCAGTTCTCTTTCCCAGGCCTGACTCCCAATTTCCTGGGAAATCTGTAGAGCTTAGAGTTAACTAAAAGAAACTATATTTGCCCTGTGCGTTGATAACAAGACAGGTACAATATTTTGAGAAACCTATAATTTAGGACACTCTCCAGCTTATCTGTCAATCAGCTAATGAAGACCCTAATCAGCCTGAGGACCCTAAGGTTTACCAGACCACCAGGAACCACCTCAGGACTACTGGACTGAGCTCATCCTCCCTAAAGCTGACCAGACCACCAAACCACCATAAACTGCCTTGGGGACTACCGGACTGAGATCATCCTCACATACCTCCTCTAGCCCGCCCCTCATGAAAATCCCCTATAAGAAAAGGGCCCTGAGCTCCCCAATAGGCCTTCTTCATCTTGAGGTGGCCCACATTCTCTCTTGAGTGTGTATTTCTTCCCTTTTCCCCAAATAAACCTCTGTCCATGTCTCTGACTGGCACATGCTGAAATTCTTTTCCATCACATTAGCCAAGGACCCTGCAGATCCTGAGTTCCTGAGCTAAGGACTCACCCCAACAAGCTGACAAAGCTTAAGAGCAAACCTTAAAAGGATCAGATCATTTCCATGTAATTTAATTATATACCAGAAGAAAGCTCAGGAATATTTATAGAAATACAAGAAAATTCAACAGGTCAAATTTACAATGTCTGGTTTCTTTTTTTTTCTTTTTTTTTTTACATGCTTTTATTGGTGCATTGGAGTCTTACATTGCAATGAATATCTATTTGACGTTAACATATATGCACACAGCTCTTAGTGCCCCCCGCCTCCCTCCACCCGTATGAAGTACCAAGAATGGTGTTAGTATATTTTCACATGTACATATTGTTTATGATAGTAATTCCATTAATTCACTTCTTTCTTGCCTTCCCCCTTCCCTTGTATCCCTTCCCGTCTGGTTTCTAATTGAAAAATTACTGTACATTCAAAGCAGGAAAATGTAACTCTAAGTGTGGGGGGGAGGATCAGTCAATTGAAATGGACCCAGAAATGGCAGAGAATGAAATTATTTGACAAGGACACTACAATGGTAATTATAACTGTATTTCACTCATTCCAGAAATTAGAGGAAAGTGTAAACATGTGAAGGAGAGATGTGGAATATGTGAAAACACCCAAACATGTCCAGAGATGAAAAATACAACGTCTGCAATAAAAATTATGTTGAATGGAATTAACAGCAGATTAGTCTCTGGCAAACAAAAAGATCACCATGGTTGAAAACATAGCAATAAGAAACTACCCAAAGTGAAACAGAGAAACAAAAACGAACAGAACATCAGTGAGTTGTGGAACAACTTAAAGTGGCCTAATATGCATGAAATTTGGATCTTTTGAAGGAAAAGAGGAGGAAACTGAAGAATACATTTGAAAAAAAAGTGTCCCATTCGCAAGCCCCGCTGCATCACCAACAGTGCAATGGAACCCCATCATGTCCTTGAGGGCCCCTGACAAAGAACCCGGGGACGTGGCTGCAGCTCAGCAAGAGAGCTACGAAGAGGGAGCCTCCTCTGCCTCAGCATGGCCTTGCCGCTCTTCTTCGGAGGGGCAGTCCAGCAATTACACCAGGGCTTGCCACCCCCGCTCTGATGCAGATGCTTTCCTTTTAATAAAGTCTGTCTGTACTTCTATCCTTTGTCTTGGGAATTCAACCAGCAACTGTGCCTCGACAATTCATTTTCTTGTTTCTTGACTCCATATACATTTCTCCTTTTCCTCTGTCATCTCTGTCTTGAAGCCATTGCCATCTTTCCTCACAAGGAGTATGCACTGCTTTTGCAATTTGTCTTTCCACATTTATTCTTATTTTTCTTCAAGTGATCCTTTACAAATTTAACTCAGATTGTGAAAGCCTTTGATGGCTTTCCAGTAGTTTTTAAGTAAAGCCTGGCATCTCAATTCAGTTTATGAGGGTCTCCAAGATCTGGTCCCGATCTCCTTCCTAAGCCACATCTTATACCCTCTTCCCATCACTATTCACTGTGCTGCGGTCTCTCTGGATTTCTGGGTCTGCCAACAGGCATCCTTCCCAAATGCTGCTCCCTCTCTCTGTGATAATCCTCCTCACTCTCCACACCCACCACTTACTCACCAAGTCTTTGGTTTAATGTCTTCTTCTCAGAGAAGCTCCACTAGGTTAGGTCCCTCATTGCACTGTCTTTGCACACCTTACTCTGGATCTTGGAAAACATTCTCTTGCCCAGAAGTCATATGCTTAGGTTCCAGCTTATTCTTGGTCAAGTCACTACTTTTTTGGGCTGTCTGTGTAACATCAACTGTATGACGAGATTGAAGGAGGTCAGAAAGGCATTTTGTAAAGTCTCTCAGATTCTCAGAGCTGACACAACAAAATGTACAGCCAGAAATGTAGGGGTGGGGGCTGAGTCACCACGGAAACCACCATTAGGAGTTTTACAGTCTTTTTCTAGCATTTGGAGCAAAATCGGAGAAATGCACAGTTTTGTTAGGTGTATATGTGGTAGAGTGGGAATAGTGGAAGGACAGAATGGAAAGGATTGTTGTGTTACTTGTTCCTTAAGAATAAAGATCAATATTGTTACTGTGTATAACGGCGCAGCGAGGTGGGTTTTTTTCTCAGTTCAGATAGATATCATGAACCAGGAAAATGAAGAGTCAAGAGACTCACTTGCAAAAAACTTAAGCAGGATTTTATTACAAAGTGAGAGAAGAGAAGAGAGAGAAAAGCAGCATGTTGGAGAGACACGCTAGAGAGTCCAAAAATGGAACTCTGCCCCTTGTTGGAGCTCTGTCTCTTAAATACAGATTTTGCTGGTGTTTCCTTATCTAGGTTACCATGTCAACCGGGCTAGCAACTCACTTTCCTATGCAGGTGGTGCTATCTTGTCCCACTTAGTATCTTAGCTGCTAAAGCCAGGTACCGGTAGTCTATTTTCCCTGTCTCTGCTGTACCTGCTACCTATTAGGGGTGCTTGGAAGTAGCATATGTGTTTCACACCTATATACCAATGCCGTGTCATAGAGAAAGGGGAGAAAGATCCTGATCGCAGGCAGTGTGTAAGGCTTCTGCTATTTTTGCAGTTTTAATATGTACCAGGCAGAGCCACATGTGATCTCGGGGCTTCTAATTGCTTTTACATTTTTAAGGCTCTAATTGCTTCTACGTTCTTACTATGGGTTAACATCGGGGCAAAGGAGAGGGAGGGGGAAGTTCTGAAGTGTAACAAGCAAGGCTGCATGTCTTTCCCTGTTCGCAGCACTTCAGGCTTTGACTGCCTTTTATTGGGGATCAATACCAGGACACCGGGACAGCCTTTTATTGGGGATCAATACCAGGACACCGGGACAACCGGGACAAATATTTGCCTTTTGGAGAAAAATGAATATATAAAATATAAATAATTTGAATTTTTCTCAGGCATTATGGACAATAAACTACACATATTTAAATTGCACTAATTGATGAGGTTTTTTTTTTTGTGTGTGTGTGTGTGTGTGTGGTACTGGGAATTGAACCCAGAGGCATTCTACCTCAGAGCTATATCCCCAGACCAATTTTATTATTTATTTGGAAACAGGTTCTTGATGGGGATTGGGCCTGCATTGATTGCTAATAGGTATCAATTGCTAATAGTGAGAACAAGCTCTCATACTCAGGCAGAATAATAAAATCCTTTTCTCTGTCTCTAAGTTGTCAGCTGAGAGCTGCAGCCAAGGTTGACCTTGGCCAGCCAAAAGTTTGCTGTTAGCCCAGCTAAACACTGAATGTTACAAGCACACACACATGCAGTTAGAAAAGAATTATAGACTTTCACAAGAGCTAAGACTAACATTAAAAGATGAAAAAGCAAGCTATATCAACCCAATATTAATTACTAATAACACAAAATAGTTATAGTTCAAAATCCTCCACTTTAAAAGACTATATTCCTGTTTCTTTCTTTTCTTTATTATAAAACAAGTTTTCAATATAATAAATAACTTCTAGCAGATAGAGATAAGGAGATGCTGAGAACTCACCAAGGACACAGGTGGGCAATACACATGCTTTAAACTTTAATGAAAATTAAAACAAAGAATAAAGCAGGCTTTTAACAGACAGCTCCCTGACCTTGCTAACCAAGCAATACCTTTTGATCAGTGATATCAGACCTATCTGTCCCTGTGAGGATAAACAAAGAAGGCTAGCAGAAAAGGTTTAATTGGCTGATCTGCACCTGCTTTTGGTAGGAAAAGAAGACTATTGGTTAAGCAGGATAAGAAACAAGAGATAATTAATTCTTATAAAAATTGTATATGTTCAAAGGCATTAGTGCCTTACTTTCAAGGCACTCCACTGTGTCACCTCTGGAGTAGTGTTTTGATTACTCTGTCCCCGTTTCTCTCTGTAATAATAAAACTTTGCTTAAGCTTGCAACAGTGCAGTTCTGGCTAACTTTTTCTAAACTAGCTAAGAACAAGAATACACGGCGTCGCTCCAAACAGTAACAGTTCTCACTAGGTTGCTGAGAGCCTCACTAAATTGCTGAGGCTGTCCTTGAACCTGTGATCCTCCAGTCAGTCTCCCATGTACTAGGATTATAAGCATGTGCCACCACGCCGGACTCGGTAAATTTTGACTATGTATACAGTCATGAAACTAAAAATGCGAGCAAGATAATGAACATATCTGCTGCTTCCCAAAAACTTTCCTTGTACCTCTTTGGTATTTCTCTTTCCTGTACATCTCTCCCGTTGTGCCTCCAGGGAGCCACTAATTTGCTCTTACTATACATTGGCTTGCGTTTCCTGTAACTTAATGTAAGTGGAATCACACAACATGCAATAATTGTTGTCTTGCTCTTTCATTCAGTATATTATTTTGAGATTTATTCATGGTGTTGCATGAATCAATAGTCCATTTCACTTTATTGCATAAAGTATTCCTTTTTATGGTTACATCATAATCTGTTTATCCATTCCCTGATGATAAATACTTGGATTGTTTTCAGTTTGGGGCTATTAAGAAATTCATGTGCAAGTCTTTGTATGGACTATACTTAATTTTCTCTGGAGTTAAAACCAAGGAGAGAAATGGTTGTTTCATATGGTAGGTGTGTATGTTGACACATTGTAATCATTCTACAGCCACCATTGTAAAAGAGTTACAGTTCCTCCACATCCTCTCCCACACTAAGTGTGATTAAACTTTTCAATTTTAGCCAATTCTAATATGTGTGTAGTAGCTCGTTTTGGTTTTAATTTATTCTAATTTACTTGGTTTTAATTAATTAATTTCAATGGTTATGCTGAGTGTCTTTTCAAGTATGGAAAATAATTTACATCTGCATTTTTTAAGTATCTGTTCAAAACTTTCACATATTAAAAAATTTCTTAAAATTGAGTTGTTAATTTTTTTTTTTTTTTTGGTGGAACTGGGGATGGAACCCAGGGGCATTCTACCTCCGAGCCACACCCCCCCAGCCCTATTTTTTATTATTTATTTTGAGACAGGGTCTCACTAAGTTGCAGAGGGCCTCACTAAGTTGCTGAGGCTGGCCACCAACCTGTGGTCCTTCTGTCTCAGCCTCCCAGGTACTAGGATTATAAGCGTGTGCCACCACGCCCGGCTGAGTTGTTCAATTTTTTAACGTACAGTTTTGATAGTTCCTTATATATCTATGGCTTGTCTTTTCAACCTTTTTTTCAGTATTAGGGATTGAACTCAGGACCTTGTACATGCTAGACAAGTGCTCTACTACTGATCTACATCCTCAGCCCTTCCCCCTTTTTTTACCTTTTATTTTGAGATAGGGTTTTGCTAAGTTACCCAGGCTGGCCTCCAATTTGTGATCCTCCTTCCTCCCTTAGCCTCCTGCGTAGCTGAGATTACAGGCATGCGCTACTACACCTGGCTGTTTTTTCATTCTCTGAAGAGAGTCATTTGAAGAACAGAAGTTTTTTATGTTTATTAAGTCCAAATTGTTTTTTCATGGATCTTAGAAGTCTTTGCTTAATCCAAGCTTACAAAATTTTCTCTTATCTTTCTTCTATTTGGTTAATTATGTATTTTAATTAATTTTATATAGTATATAAGATAAGAAAGTAAATTTATTTTTGCATTTGGAAATACAATTTCTGTAATGCTATTTGTTGAAATTTTTTAATTCATGGCATTGCTTTTGCATCTTTGTTAAACTTTCCACATATATATGGATTTATTTCTGTATTTTCTATTTTGTTGTACTCTTTTGTTGTATCTTTATACCAACATCATCCTGTTTGAATACTGTAGCTTTATAAAAATCAGATAATGTTAGCTCTCCAACTTTGTTCTATTAAAAAAAAACTGGAATGGCTATGTTGATATCAAAGTAGACTTCAAAGCCATGAAAATTACCATACTTAGAGGTGTGTGTGTGTGTGTGTGTGTGTGTGTGTGTGTAAAATTTATTTATCTTAGTCCATTCTGTCCATAAAATGGGTGGCTCTGAAGGAACCAAGTAAGCACTATGAAATCAAGTACCCCATGTCTCACCAACCTGTGGGAGCGCTCAGGGTCACATGAAGACTACCAGATTTGAGGGCTTATTTTCCCTATCTGCATAATCATGGTCCTTAGCCCCTGAGATGCTTTTGTGAGAATCCCTGGGGAGTTCCTCACTTGCAGTCTGGAGCAAAGGTAGCCTTATGATGTTCGCACTCCCACATGAACTCACATTCTCCTCCAAGGGCCACCACTGCTCTCCGAGGTCCTGTCCTCACTTCACTGACCACAGAGAACTTTACCACACTCTGTGCATATCATAAAAGTTTACAGCAACAAAGTTTGGTGATCCATGGCTAATTTAGGTTAATCTCTGCTAAACTGAAATAAGTTTGGCTTAAACTTATATCAATACTTGGGTGATAAGTGTAACCTAAAGCACCTTCATACATTGTGATCTGGAACCTAGTATGCTGAGTAAACAAACCAAGAAACTGAGTCTCAGTCAACTGAACTCCAGCCAGTCACAAGCTGCCTACTGATCAGCTCATGTCCACAGGAGAGAAATGCCAACTGCAGCCAATCATGTCATTTCTCTACGTCCTGACCTTTTCTCTATTTGGCTATAAATATCACCCACACATGTGGTGGGGTAGGGCATTCTGAACCATCTTTGGTCTGGAATATTGTCTTATTCTAGATTGTTTTCCTTGTTCAAGTATGTTTTATTAAATTGAACTGGTCTCTAGGAATGGAATTGCCATATAACCTAGCTATACCATTATTTGGTATCTTTACAAAAGAATTAAGGTCAGAATATTATAGTGATACATGCATACCCATGTTTATTGCAGCACAATTCACAATAGCCAGATTATGAAACCAACCTAGGTGTCCATCAACAGATGAATGGATAAAAGAAAATGTAGCATATACACACAATAGAATTTTGCTCAGCCATTAAGAAGAACAAAATTATATCATTTGCAGGAAAATAGATGGAACTAGAGAATATTGTATTAAGTGAGATCAGTAGTCTCAGAAAGTCAAAGGTCATATATTTTCTCTCATATGTGGAAGCTATTGAGAAAATAGGAAACAAAAGGGACTTCAGATAAATGAGGAGAGAGACCAGTAGAATAGTGGAAGGAGACTGGGGGAAGAGAGGAGGAGGGGAAAAAGGAGAATTGAGGAAGCAAACAGTTCAAATAATATGTCCCTATAGGAAGGTATCACTACCAATTTCACTAACATGTACGGAGGGAGATGAGGGGGGAGCAGGGTGAGATGTGAAGGGAAATACATAAGTGATGTGTGCATGCATGTTTATATCATTTTGAACCTCACTATGGTGTATAATTCCAATGCACCAAAGAAGTATAAAAAAAATTGAACTGGTCTCTTACCTGGTTTTCTCTTACCACCTTTCTTCCCTTTGTAACTTTAAATCTGAGGGGTGGAAACAATGCAGTATGTGGGTACAGGTGCCTTGATGTTTTCTAGAGTGCTCAGTAAATGCTCTTTCAGTATTTACTTGCAGCCCTTACTTTCTCTAGAATCCAGACATGAATCTACGGGACCTGGCTGGGAGCAGAGGTAAGTGGCACTCACAAAGCTTTACTCAGAAGCTGTTTTCTCCTCAATGACTATGGGTGTGTTACTGAGGAGCTTGTGAGACTCCTTCCATTCTTAGGATGGGTTCTCTCCCAGGAGGCTCTACAGCTACCCTTCAATTAGACTTCTGTCAGAGTAGCGCACAATTTACCCAAAATGCCTAGTAGCCCGAGCAGGAGACAAAGCTCAAGCTTTTTCCCATAGAACTCTTCAGGTTCCAGAAAAACAGGCTGGTTTCACCAATTCCCCAGACATGCTTAGACGGGCCTGAACCTGCAGGATCTCCAGCCCAGATTCAAACTGAAACTGTGCTGTCCTGATGCACAAGAATCTCTTCACATGAACTCAGCTGGGACAAGCTTCAAATCACATAAAGTCACCTCACAGCCTTGGCAATAAAGACAGCCAGCAGCAACAGAGGCCATGAGGTGGCAGTAAGAGCAACTTAAAGGCCAACAAAGGGAAAACAGAAGCCAACCACCCACAGGATACTCTGCCAAGAGCCTCAAGGAATTCAGACTTCCAGTAATTCTGCTGAAATTCTTCCAAGACATTCCTCAAACTGGGAACACAGGCTACTTGCTAATATAGAAGGCTATAAACTGAAAAGGTAGATATATCATTAAAATAGTTGCTACATTTGGATGATAGAATTGTGATGCTTTTTCAAAACAAATATCTACTTATGTATTTCATTCATTACTCTCTCTCTCTCTTTCTCCTTCCTTCCTTCCTTCCTTCCTTCCTTCCTTCCTTCCTTCCTTCTTTCCTTTCTTTCTTGGTACTGGGGATTGAACCCAGGTGCATTCTACTTCTGATCTACACCCCCAGTCCTTTTTTATTTTTTATTTTGAAACAGGGTCTCACTAAATTGCTATGCCTTGAACCTGCAGTCCTTCTGTCTCAGCCTCCCAAGAACTGGGATTAGAGGTGTGCACCACCATGCCCAGCTCATTATTCTTTTTTCACAAATGAAAGACAAGGAAAGGAAGCGAAGATTGTTGTTAAATATTTGTGAGTCTGTTCTAAGATCGTCAGCATAACAATAACCTCTGTTGAAGCCAATAATTGATAATGAATTCTCTCTAATCCCTTGTCCAGTTTGTGAATTTGTGTACTAAAAGCCATAACACAGAAATAGACTTGGCCAGGTGCTGTAGCATATGCCTGCAGTCTCAGTGAATCTGGAAGCTGAGACAGGAGGATCACTGGAGTCCAGGAGTTCAGAGCCAGCCTGGGCAACACAGCGAGACCCCATCTCAAAACAAACAGCAGACTCTCAGTTCATAAATTCGAAAGTGCAAGAGCTATCACATTTGTTTATAACCTATAAATCACTTGAAATCCAACTCCATTACCCATTCTTATAGGCTGCTGGGAAACTCAGTAGCAATTGGGGCTCCATCCACCCTAGGCTATACCCTGCATTTGTGTGTCATTGAGACTTGGGGGGCCCAACCATCAACCATTTGTTCATGCTTTCCTTCCTTCCTTCCTTCCTTCCTTCCTTCCTTCCTTCCTTCCTT
>PVJS01040217.1:0-17500 GCA_004027185.1 Glis glis | reverse complement strand
AAACCAAGGATATTGGAGAAATGGAAAGTCAATGGTATCTGCGGGTACCACGAAAATCTGATATAGTCCAAGTCCCAACCAGGTCAACAAAATCCACATGTTGAAGGACCACTTACCATATTTGTATTACTCAATATATCATCTCTGACTTTCAACAAAATATTACAATATGTGCTAAAATACAGAAAAACACATCCTGAATAGACAAAGTTGTCATTAAAAATCTGTGATAAATATGTTAAGGCCTATATGAAATAAAGTGAAAGATGAGCAATGCAGATTGGCAAAGTAAGTAGAGATAAAACCCTAACAAAAAATATAAAGGAAATGCTTGAAAACACTCTGCAGAAAACCAAACACAAAAAGGAAAGAGAGAATTAAAAATGCCTTGACTAGAGAGAAGTAAGAATAAGAATTATGGTAGACACTCATCAGAAGCCACACAAAAAGAGAATGGAGTAAAATCTTTAATGTTTGAAGTAAACATATGTCTAGTGAATTTATCCTTCAAAAATGAAGGAGAAAATGACTTCCTCAGAAAAATAAAATGAGGAAATCTTTTGCCACCTGATTCACCCCATAATAAATGTCAGAAAAGTCCTTCAGAAAGAAGAAAAATATAATACAACATTTACACAGTTGTATACAGCTTTGTTTTCTGTGTTTTCCATTACAATCTACCACCATCTGAAAATATTCAATGGAAAATTCCAGAAATAAACAATTCTGAAGTTTCATATTACACACCATTCTATATAGGGTGAGGAAATCTCACACCATCTCACTCCATCCCTGCCCAGGACAGACATCACCCCTTTGTCCAATGTATCCACTGTGTACATACTACCTTTCCTTTAGTCACTTTGCATCTGTCTCAGTTACCAGATTGACTGTTGCAGTACCACAGAGCTTATGTTCAGGTAACCTTTATTTTACTTAAGTATGGCTCAAAAGTGCAATTCAGATATGCTAGAGAGAAGTAATAAAGTACTTCCTTTAAGTGAGATGAAATTTTTCACTTAATAAGAAAAAAAATCATATTATGAAGGTGCCACTTAATAAGAAAAGAAAAAAATCATATTATGAAGGTGCCAATATCTACAATAAGAACAAGTCTTTTATCCATGAAATTGCTCTTGTTTTTATTAGTTTCTGTTAATCTTTTACTGTATTTAATATCTGAATTAAGCTTTATCATGGGTATGTCTGTATAGGAAAACATAGCATATAGGGTCCAATACTGTCTGTGGTTTCAGGCACTCATCTGAGTTCTTAGAAAGTAACCCCCATAAGGAGGGAACTATTATAATTCAGAAAATTAGTTCTTCATAGAGAAAGGGGAGAATTGAAAAATAAATAAGTGAAAATAAAATGGAAAATTTTAATTAGTCTACAATATAACTGCATATAAAAGCAATAATAGTAACAATGTTTTGGGCGATCATAGCATAGTAGCAAATGATTTGTAAAGTGGCAGCAGTAACACAATTGCTAATTCTCTATTCTAAGGTACATGTGCTACTGGTGAAGTTGTAAGATGTCCTTTGAAGGTGAATGTGGTTTACTTAAACATGCACACTTTAAACAATAGGCCACCACTAAAATTTTTTAAAGAAAGTATATTTTATAAGCTAAGAGGAGAAAAATGGAATCACATAATATACTCATTTAGAATCTGAGAAGAAAGGAAAAAAGCAAAAGCAAAGAGAAAATACAATGAATAGAAAAAAGTTACAAAGATGTAAATATTAATCCAGCTGTACAAGAAAATCCTTTATTAGTTAATTATGTAAATTTTTCAGTTAAGAGAGATTGTTAAAATGGATGAAATAACACCCAGCTATACATTATCTAAAAAAGCAAGAAAAGGAAATGAAAAGTATATAGATTGAAAAGAAAGTAATAAAAATTATCCTTATTATTGTTTTTATTATCCTAAGTATAATAAAAAGTATCCTAAGGAAAACAAAAGTTATCCTTATTGGTTAAATTATTTTTTGTCAATAAAATTTCAAAAATTTAATCCCCAGAACTCATATGAAGTGTAATAAAGTCACAGGGCGCAAGGTAAATAGGAAGAAGTCAATTGTTTAATTATAGTAGAAAGGAAAATTTGGAATTTGAAACTAAAATATACCATATAAAATAAGCATAAAAACTATGGTATCTAGGTAGAAACCTGAAGAAATATGCACTGGAACTACTTGTGGAAAACTAACACACTGATGAAAAATAAAAATGATACAACACATGAAGAGATATTACACGTTTACGTATTGAAAAACTCAGTAATGTTAAATGTCATTTCTCTTCAACTTGATCTACTGCAAATAAATGTTTATAGAAACTTTGTTCAAAACTGTCAAATCTTGGAAGCAACCAAGATTTCCCTCAAAAGCTATGAATAAACAAATGGTGGTACTTCCATACAAGACAATTATTCAGTAATAAAAGGAATGAGCTAAAAAACTATGAAAAGAGAGGAATGTTAAATGCATAATGCTAAATGAAAGAAACCAGTCTATAAAGGCTATGTATTTAATGATTTCAATAATATGACCTTCTGTAAAAGGCAAAACCATAGTGACATTTTAAAAAGTCAGTATTTGCTAGGGGCTTTGGAAAAGGGAAGAGGATTGAGAAGGTAACACCAGAAGGTTATTGTGTTTATTTTTAGATGGTAAAACTATTCCTTATCATATAAATGTATATACATGACACTATGCTTTTGTCAAAACTCTAAGAACTTTACAGCATAAAAAGTTGACTTTAATGCATGTAAATTTAAAAAGGAACATCTAGTAGTGGAAAGATTTCTGGTTGGAATGCAGACTGTGGTGAAGAGAGAATCTGTTTTATAAGTGTCTGAATTACCCTCAATGGACTGGGTGGTGGTGGGAATACTCACCTAGGTAATCTGTGGATAATGTAGTTTGGCAGACTTAATGCATGTGAAATCATGTAAAGCGTTGTACTGTAGTTGATATAGCTGTTTCCCGCTGAGATACTGGCTAACAATTATGGTACTCCTATCCATGAATACTGAAATTGAGCACTGACGTAAATGAATGCTGGGTGATGGAGCCAGATCTTTCCCTGTTAGAGCAGAAGCATACAGATAAGCAAGGTGAGAAGGCTAGAATGATCTGTATGGTAATAGATTAGGATTTGACACATAAGTATGAGCTCATGCTTAGCCTAATATAGATAGGGTAAATTTTACACACACACACACACACACACACACACATGAATTTCTCATCCTGTCATCTGAGAAGATCTAGAAGCAACAACACCCAGTACCACAAGCACACCTAGTGCCTGATCTTGGTTTCTAGTTCCATCTCCAGGAAATGGAAAAATAGAAACAGGTTTTTAAGAACCAATATTTTTTTACTCCTCCTCCTCCTCCTCCTCCTCCTCCTCCTTCTCTTCTTTTTCTTCTTCTTTTTGGTACTTGGAGTTGAACCCAGAGGCATTCTACCTTCAAGCTATACCCCCAGCCCTTTTTATTTTTTATTTTGAAACATGGTCTCACTAGGTTGCTGATGGTCTCCCTAAATTGCTGAGGTTGGCCTCAAACCTGTGATCTTCCTGTCTCAACCTCCCAAGTACTGGGATTATAGGGGTGCACCACTGTTTCCAGCTTAAACCAATATTTTCTAAACACTCAATGCATAATATTATAATACCATGCAAATATAAAAGTTAAAAGTTTCACAGAATATGCAACAAAACACATATAAAAAGCTAATTTACATTTTAGCGTGGACATAGCAACTAATTTTAAGATACCATCAATTGTCAAATTTTGATATAAAATCAAAGAAAATACAATTATCTGATGAGGTTGTGAAAATACTAATATACCCATCCTTTCCCTTAAATACCTGTACTAGATCATATTTCCATCATATTTTTTTAACCAACATGACATACTACAAGAGATTGGAATGAAGACACAGATATGAGACTCATTTTATTTAATTGAACCAGGGTAAAAATGACTGCAAAAATGTAAAACAACACCACGTTTATCACTGCACTGATTTTTGTTTTTAGAAAGTACAGTTATGCACAGAAGGAGCAGGCATAGCGGTCCAAGGTCGCCGAGTGTGTATTTGTCCTCACAAGGTGCAGGAGTGGTCTGTAGCCTCGAAGGGCGCATCCATGTCATCCAAGGCAAGGAAGAGCATGAAGAGATCTACTACCAAGACCCAGGTGGAGCCTCAGGATCTGTCAGCCTGTGACTGTGGGCTCAGACAGCAGTCCAGGAGTTACTGACAGTGGGGAGGACAGTTCTTTTTCAGGACCAGAGGAGCAAGACCTGGGGAATGAATGACAGGGAATGTTGGAAAAATTTCAAGAGGACATTAAGAATATTCTTTATACAAGGAGAAAAAAATTCCAAATGACTATACATGATTCTATCAAAACGATTCAGCAGAAAATTACACTTCTACTGAAAACCATCATGAGCAAAGCGAAGAGCTTTATCAACACTATCCTGAGCAGTTTGCAACTTTAGTCCAGAGGTGGAATCTGGAAAGGCTGAAAGAAGTAGCAAGGAGAAAAATTCGCGACTAGATTTCAACAGCAGCAAAAGACTTTTCAACAAATTGAAATTATTGACAGTCAAGAGAATGGAAGCCTTTAAAGAGAAATGTGATGAATACTTGAAGAGTCTGGAGGACCTACAGGAGAACCATGGGAATGTTCTTGCTGGTGAACACGGTGAACTTAGAAAAGAAATGGCCATCTTGCAAGCAAATCTGATGATGGAAAGTAAGAATGAGGCGAAGGCCAGTGATCGGAGGCCTCCTCTATCCCTGTTATTCTCATGAAGCTTTGAAGAAAGCAGCTCAATTGAAGTAACATGACATAGTCCTAAAATTAGCCACACGAGTCTAATGTATTAAAATTTCTAGTTGAAAAGATTATGTTTTGTTCACTTGTTTGTTAACTGCTGGACACCCTCTTGGTTAAGTAAAGACCCCCTAAGTAAAACTGAAAATGACAGCAGCAATTCCAAAGCTGTACGTGAGAAGCTTCCAGCCCCTTAGTGGTAATGGTGATTTTCACTCCCTAACACTGACGACTAACTCTTAGCAATAAAGATGAGTTAATATTAAAAAACAAAGTAATGTTTCATAAAAACATGTTACTTATGTCATCATAAAATGGAACACATTTTAAAACACATCCACTTCCATATTTTGAAAAACTATGCTTTCAAGTAGAGAAATTACTGATAGTTTGGTCCACAAAAGGTTTTTGGTGTTCTCAATTTTTTTTTTTGAGAGAGAGAGAGAGAGAGAGAGAGAGTGAGAGAGAGACAGGAGAGAGAGACTTTCTGTACTAATAAAAATGTAGCTTAAGATTTTGAAACTAAACTCATGAATCCTGGCTAAATTCTGACTTTAAGAAGCCAGCTTGCTTCACTTTTTTTTATGCTGCTGTTGATTCACTATTATTCTTCATTTGTAAAGCTAGGTAAAAAAATTTAGCTGTGCAAATTAGTTCCATGGGAAGTGTGTTGGGTGTGATGAGGCTAGGTCTGGCTTGTGATGAGAGTTTAGCAGTAATGTTTGGGCTAAAACAACCTTGAGAACAGGTAAAACGTGAGAGATATGGTTGGGGTTGTCTAGCCCAGTTATCCATCTGCTCAATTAGACTTGAGTTTTCGGAATTCCTTAATTCATTAAAAAAATTGAAAATTCTGTATAGAATTATTTTAAAAAAAATTAGTGTATGGATAGAACTAATGTCAATACTTAATTTTTGTTATTACATTTATTAAACCTTTAATAAAAATACATAAAAAGCTCTTAATAAACATATGCATGTGTGTGTGTGTGTGCCTTCACTTACCAACCTTCACCTTTTCCTGATCGCATGCACAGAAACTAATCCCATAGGCTTTATTCATGAGAAGTAGCACATTATCCGATTTAAATTTAGCAATGGTTTTCAAATGGGGAGAGCTAATATTTAAGACTGATATCTATTCCCAACTATATGCTGCATTATAAGGAATATTTATGTACTTTTTAAGATAAAAATGTCATATCTATTCAGAGGAATTTATACTTTTTACAGAGATTAAATAAAATTTGAAAAACCTTATGAGACAGAGTACATGAATGCCTAGCATACTCAAAGAGGTATGACTTTCAAAAAAAATCAAAATGACATAAAACTGGAAATAGTCAAATTCGGTTTTCACCAAAATGTTTATAATTCCTTGGGCTGTTTTATTCTCCTCTAGGTTGATCACACTGGGAAAACCGGCTACTGATGAGTGAGCATGAGATGCAAAAAGAAAGGCCTGACCCAGTAGACTGTTATTAATTGGCTTAATTTATTTAAGCACTGTCACCACCAACTAAATTAATGGCAAGAACAAATTGAGAGGAAGAAATGAGCAGATGGGAAGCTACCATATGCTCATGTCATGCTTTTAATTGATAATAATTAAGTAATTATGAAATGGGAAGAAATGTTAATTCAGATGTCTATGGCATTTGAAATGGATGCTTCTAGAACTGTGCCATTAATAATGGATACTGTTCCACTTGGCCCTGAATTAGCTAAGAGGTATGGGGGCAAAGAAAAAACATGACTCCAGTGTTTTCTAATCCATTCTCATGCACTGACCACATTCATCACACATTTTTTACTATGCAGACTGAATGGACACATTTACTTCTTTATTACTTTTTCATAATCTTGGTCCCAAGGAAACAGGGTATACTCATTGCCCTCATTGCCATGTGAGGTGTTAACTGTTGAGATAGCTGTAGATGCTGAAGGGTATAATGCTAACAGAACTTCTTGGAACATGGTTTGATTACTTTTGTTCTCAGTCTTTAGTTGCTTGTTCAAGTAGGGAAGCCAAGGGATTGGGCCTCACTAAAAACATCATTCATACTTAGGAGATGAACAACAGCATTCTGACCTAAGTTTTGCCTTTTTACATTTCTCTGTTCCCCAGCCTACCTGGTCTATCTTGTATTAGAAGATGGCATTTTTTACTTGGCCAGCTCTCCCAAGAATACTACATTGGAGGATATTTTGCTTTCATTTATTCATTTCTAGAAGTAATTAGAAATATTAGCCTATTTCTTGTTGTCCGAAATAGTTTGTTTACTTTAGTGGAAAAAAATAACGTCATCTAGCAACAATAAGAATTGCAATGACCTCTAATGCGTTAATTTCACTTTCATTTTTATTTATTATAGTATCTGTCTTGCATAAAGAAATTTGCGTTTATTTTTCTAAGCCATTTTTATGGTGAGATATCAATTAAACTAGAAATTATGAAAATTCCTATTCGAATACAGAATGGATTCTTCAGACTACTTGAAGCAGGTGACTTTCCAGTACTGAGTAAAATTTGATTAAACACCTATCATCAAAGAATACTAATTCTTATGCTTATTAGTTTATAAAGCAGGTAAACAATCTATTTTTCCATTGCCACAAGATTTGCCTTTGAGGCATAAAAATAATTAGACTTCTTCACTTATCAAGGAATATAAAATGCTCTGACAGGTAATATTTTATCCAATAAACAAGTTCAAGAAAATGTTTCCTTGTTTATTCAAATACCATCCAAGTTATAAAGACTATATCAAAAGATTATTGATTTATGATTCTTAGATAGCTTGGGAGATTAAAAAGGTCATATGTATATAACATAAATTCTTCCTTAAAGTGATAATTAGATAGGAATTCATGAGTGATTGTTTCAAATTTTTATATCTTATTGTGTCTGAAGATAATGCCAATATCTAAATGCACATATGTGGGATAGAAGGAATCTAGATTTTCTAAGACATTATAAAAAATAAAAATGCTTAAAGTCATAAAAAGAAAAATGTTTCTTAAAAATCTTTAGGTAAACTATTTCCATTTAAAAATAGTCTTACCTGCTACTAGTTTTAGACAGATGCAAAATTAAATGTGTAGTGAACTCATCCACTGAGACTGTCACATAGATTAACATAAGGGATGTGGATGACAACAATTGGGACACGAAGCAGGTAAAAACCCTAAACTGTAGGGAATGGGTATTGCCACACAAAGGGGGACGAAGAGCACTATCCTCAAAAACTGGGAGATCAAGGAGCCTTCCCAAAGCCAGGAGCATGGCCAGTCACTTCTGGTTTTATATGGGTACTGTGCCTGAAGGCAGTTGTCCAAACAGTTCCCACCCACCCGCAGTACCACACATGGGTGCTTGTTGCTAAAAAGGTAGAGAAAGAACCCTGTGGTTCTACTGCTCCCTCACCCACAGAGGAATTCTGGAAAACTCTCAGGCATGCTGCAGCTCTGGATATCACCACTTTGGGGTGCACATCTGCTGGTTGCTAATGAGGCAGGGAAATAACTCTGTGGTTCCACTCCTCTTGAACCCATATGGGAAGCTGGAGTGGTGTTGAGCAAGGCCATGGCTCTGTCTGTTGCCCACCCCCTAATTTTGGAGCACTCAATTTTATAAAGCAAACACTGGTAGACCTAAAGGGAGAGATAGGCTTCAATACTATAAGAGTTGGGGATTTCAGTACCCCACTCTTACCAATGGATAGATCATCCATACAGAAGATGAACAAAAAAACATCAGAGTTAAACTTCACTGTATCTCAAACAGACTTACCAGACATTAACAAAATATCCCATCAAATAGCTGCTAAACAGACAATTTTTGTATCACCACATGGAACTTTCTTTATAATTGACCATATTGTAGCTACAAAACAAATCATAAAATACTCAAAAAAGCTGAAATCATATCCTGTATCTTTTCTTATCACAATGGAATGAAATTAAAAGTCAACAGAAAAAGAAAACTAAAAACTACACATATAAAAGGAAACTGAACAACACACTCTTGAACACACACTAGATCATTGAGAAAGTCAGAAGGAAAATTTAAAAATTCCTTAAAACCAATGAAAATAGAAACACAACATACCAAACTTATGAGATACAGAAAAAGCAGTACTAAGAGAAGAATATAAGGATTCGAGTAAACAACCTAATTATGCATCCCAAGGTCTTAGAAAAGCAAGAACAAACCAAACTCAAAACTAGTAGAAGGAAATAAAATAATAAAAATAAGAGCAAAAATAGATGCAATAGAATCTAAAAGGATGATGCAAATAATCAACAAAACAGAGTTGATTCTTTAAGAAAATAAACAAAATTGACAAACCTTTTCCTAAGCTAACCAAAAAAAAAACACATGGATACACAAATAAATAAAATTAGAGGTGAAAAAGGAGACATTATAAACTGACAACACAAAAATTCAAAAGATTATTTGAAATAATTTGAAAAATTATAAGCTAACAAGTTGAAACATCTAGTAGATTTGGACAAATTTCTGGACACTAAGGAACTACCAAAATTGAGCCAACAGGATGTAAAAATCTTGCATAAACCAATAACAAGTAATGATATTTAATTGGTATTTTAAGTGTCTCCCAACAAAGAAAAGCTCAGGATTGGGTGGTGTCATGGCTGAATTTTACTAAACTTTTGAAGAACACCCCTTCTCAAACATTTCCATGGAATTGAAAGGGTGTGAGACCTTCCAATCTCATTCTAGGAGATCGGTATTTCCCTGTTACCAAACCCTGACAAGAATACAACAATGACAAAAAATTTTAAAAAACCAACAAGTATAGACCAATATCCTTGATGAATATAGTGAATATAGATGCAAAATTCCTCAGCAAAACACAAGCAAACAGAATTCAACATCACATTAAAGAAATCACATACTGTGGACCAAGTTGGTTTTATTTCACTGTTGTAATGATGATTCAACATAAACCAATCAATAAAAGTAATATATAACCTAGGTAGAATGAAGGATACAAATCATATTATTGTCTCAATAAATGCAGAAAAATTATTTGATAAAATTAAGAATCTGCTTATGATAAAAGCTCAAATAAATTAGGTATAGAAGGATTGCACTTCAACATTAAAAAGGCTGTGCGTGACAGACCTATAGCCAATATTATTCTGAATGGAGAAAGCTGAAGGCATTTCCTCTGAGATCAAGAACAAGACAAAAGTGTCTGCTTTCACTGCTTTTATTCAATATAATGCTAGACGTTTTAGCCAAAATGATTAGGAAAGAAAGAGATAAAAGGCATACAAATAGAAATGGAAAAAGTCAAATTACCCCTGTTTGCAAACAAAATTATTCTATACATAGAAAACTCTAAAAACTGTACCAAACGACTATTAGAACTGATAAATAAAACAAAGTGACAAGATACAAAATCAACATACAAAAATCAGTGGATTTTCTATTCATGAACTGGAAAAATTAACGTTATTAAAATCTCCACACTATCCCAAGCAATCTACAGACTTAATGCAATCCCCTTCAAAATCCCAATGACATTCTTCACAGAACTAGAAAAAAAATTCTAAAATTTAAATTTGGAGGCATTTTAAGACATACAACAGAGCCATAGAAACAAAAATAGCATGGTATTGGCATAAAAATCAAACACATGGACCAATGGAACAGAATGGAGATCCCAGAAATAATCGGTGCATCTACAGCCAATTGATTATTGGCAAGGGTACCAAAACACCATTGAATAAAGGACAGTCTTTTCTGCAAATGGTTCTGGTTATCTGTAAAAGGCTTAAGATTGACCCCTATCTCTCACCTTGTACAAAAATCAATTCAAAATGGATCAAAGGCATTAATATAAGACCTAAAACTCTGAAACTACTAGAGAAAAACAAAGAGAAAACACTTCAAGAAATTGGTACAGGCAATGATTTTCTGGATAAGACTCCAAAGCACAGGAAACAAAAGCAAAAATAGACAATTGGACTGCATCAAACTAGAAAATATCTGCACATCAAAGGAAATAATCAACAGGGTAAAGAGGCAACCAACAGAACAGGAGAAAATACTTTTTAGCTATTTATCAGAGGGTTAATATTCAGAATATATAAAGAACTCAAAAATCTTAACAATGATAAAAATAATCCAATTTAAAAAGGGCAAATGAATTGAATAGACTTCTCAAAAGAAGAAATTCAAATGACCAATAAATATATTTAAAAATGCTCAATATCATTAGCCATCAGGGAAATGCAAATCAAAATTACAATGAGATACAATTTAACCCCAGTTAGAATGGCTGTTAGTAAAAATAAAAATGATAACCAATGCCAGGAAGGATGTGGAGAAAAGAGAACCGTTATACACTGTTGGTGGGAATGTAAATTAGTGGAGAACAGTGTGGAGTTTCCTCAAAAAACTAAAATTAGAGCTACCACATGATCCAGAAATTCCTCTTCTGCATGTATATCTAATGGAAATTTTGACAGCACACAAAAGAGATACTTGAATGCCCGTGTTTATTGTGGAACTATTCACAATAGATAAAGTATGGAATTGATCTAGGTTCCCATAAATAGATGAATGGATAAAGAAAATACAGCATACATACACTATAGAATATTATTTAGACATATGAATGAAATACTGTTATTTGCAGCAAAATGTATGAAACTAGAGGGCATCATGTTAAGCAAAATAAATGAGACTGAAAAACAAAGTATCTTATGTTTACTCCCATATGTGGAAACCAAACAAGCAAACAAACAATAACATTAACCTGAAAATAGAAAAGAGATTACTTGGGACTGGGAAGGGTGCTGGGGGAGTGGGGATGAGGGTATGAGTGTGGATGGATATGATTAATGCTGGTGTATGCATGGATGGAGATATAACAGTGAATTCCATTAATTTATAGAATTGATATGTGTTAACAATAAAATAAATATTCTGCAATCTATTGCTTCGGACATGGTTTTTAAAAATTTAAATCCATCATTTTTGTATATTATCAGAACTGTCCTTTCCTCAGAGTAAAAATATAAGATTTAAAAATCTCACAAAAATTTGACTAAAAAATTATAGCTAACACTTAGTTTTCCCCTTATTATTTTAGGTTTGACACGTAAGCCCTAGAATTTAAGTAACTACTGTTGGTTCTCTGCATCCACACATTACTTATCCATGGATTCAACCAATTATGGAATAAAAATGTTATCAAAAACATATTTATTAAACATGTACAGACTTTGCTTTTCTTGTCATTATTTCCCAAATAATACTGTATAACAACTATTTACATAACATTTACATTTTAACACATAGCTCTTAAGTAATCTACATGTTATTTGAAGTATAGGGAAAGATTATATATTTTATATACAAATACTATAAAAATTTTTAAGAGACTTGTGTACCCAAGGATTTTGGTATTCAGAGGGGTCTTAGAACCAATCCCCTGTGGATATCAAGGGATAGTTATTTATTCAAGACCATAGCTATGTGAATATAAAAATTAACCAAAAACTTAAGTGTTCCTTTTTGTTAAGTGTTATTTGTTAAGTGTTTTTTTGTTAAGGGTTCCTTTTTCCATTACAGTAGAATGGGAAAGCTGTCCATAGTAATTTATTTGTCTTTTGTGTTATGAATTGGTAGTCCTTTGTATCAACCTCTCAGCCTTGACCTTTAATTCCTGCCATTTGATATCCCATAATTAATGGTCATGCATAGATAATTCTGTTCTCTCTCTCTCTCTCTCTCTCTTTCTCTCTCTTTAGTGGTTGAACCTAGTGGTGTTCTACCTCCGAGTTACACCCCCAACCCCACTTTAATTTATTTATTTTTTTTAAATTTTGAAACAAGTTCTCACTAAGTTGTGGAGGGCCTAAGTTGCTAACGCTAGCCACAAACCTGCAAGCCTCTTGTCTCAGCTTTCTAAGTACTGGGATTACAAGCATAAGTCACCACGCCTGGCTTGGTTTCTCTTTATGTAAAACGCCTCTCTGCCTGTTTGTACCCACAGCCTGATACACTTAATGTTTTGTGTTTGAATACCAAATACACACACTGGCAGGCAAGAGTAGATAGTCCTATATATGAATGCCAGGCCTGACTTTGCTTTAAAAAAATCTAAGCATTCAAAAAAAAGTAGAATGATATAGAGACTGAGCTGCAGAAAATGTTTGAAAAAGAAGAACTTTGAAACCAGAGGTTTGGGGATTCTCTGAGCCAGGAAGAATGTAAAGTAGTGAAATTCATCATAGTGAGTTCTTGATCCCATGAAAATCCAACATCTCTACATGGGAGGATTCCAGAAATGAAGCAGATTTAGAAGTCTATGCAAGCAATACAATAAGTTCTTCAGGAACTTTATGATGGGGGGACCTCAGTGGTGGGTTGATGTGGGTGTCTATTAATGATGGACACTGGGTACCTTGGCCTCACAATCCGAGCCCATGCTTTTCATGGCCATGGTGTAGGAAAAATAGAGCGACAAGCTGAGTCAGGCACCTACACATGAACAATACCAAAAGAAAAATATATGCACACATATAAGTATAATAATAAATTTAAGACTATAAATGTATTTTGCTTTCAGCAAGTATGCAAGCTCTAGGGTTCTTGAATCAGACTTGAAAAAGAGAAATGGAACTCAGAAAATGAGGTTATATTGTTTTTCTTGATAAATGTAATTTGATATTTAAGTATAGTTTATTTCCCCTAAAATGTTCAATGCTAAGTGCGTTCTCCCAACCCTGCAGTTGAGCCTTTATCTGTGGTACCTCATGTACACTGCAGAAATTTGTTTTCATTTTCCCTATGGAAAAAATTGTGGTCTGACACGGTCTCTTTTGCCATCTTAAAGGAAAGAATGAAATGAGTAAAGTAAAACTGTTCCTCTTATCCTCTATAATGCATAGTTTCTTTCTTTTCTTCTCCTCCTCCTTTCTCTCTCTCTCTTTTTCAATAAGGTGCTAGGATCTCTCCACTATACTCCCAAGATTCCACAAAAGTAGTCTTGGTCATGAGTGGTTGTCAAAATCAATGTTTATTTGGGCGGGGAGAGGAATCAGGGTTTAAAACCTCTGATTCCCTCATCTTGCTGATGCCACTCACTTTACCCTTCTTCTGAGTATGTGTCTTAACAAACATGAAAACTAATCTCCAATCTATCCCTGTATGGCCTTTGGGGGAGTATTCTCCTTCAAACAAAACAACAACAACAAAAATGAAATAAAAAAGACTCATGTGGATATTTTTTGCCTTGTGCTATAATGGTATCACTCTACTAAAAAAAGAAAATCATATTATTTGAGGTATTAACATAAGAAATTCTATAGATTTTCAATTTGAAATTCAACCATGAGCATCTCAAGATAGCTAGACTCAAAAACTCAAGGGTCATATTTTCTCTCTCATATTAGGAAGCTAGAGGAGAAAAAAGGAAAGAGGGAGTAGAGGAAAGTGACCAGGGAAAGGGAAGAAGGGAGGGAAAGAGACGATACTGGGAAATGAATTTGACCAAATTATATTATTACATGTACAAATATATAATAATGAATCCCACTAGTATGTATAAATATAATGCCCTAATAAAAACAAATAAATAGAAAAAGGTTAAAGAATTAAAAATATAAATAAAGATAACTAACAACTATAGTTTTAAATCTTTAGTCATAGCATGACTTTTTTTACTTTGATAGAATTTAGACATGGCTTTCTAGTTGGACTCTTCTTAATTCTTTCCTTTTTACTTCATTAGGGTTGGTTTGGGATGTTTAGCTTTCTCCACATAGCTATGTCTAACTTGACATCTCTTGCTTTTCTGGCTTTGGTTCATGCTTGACTACAATAGCACAGGAGCAACACTTAGGACTGAAAACCATATACAACAGGAATATGAAATAGATTTGTTCATGATCGCACATTATCACATAGGATAACAAGAGCATCACAGTGGTAGAATCCTGTGAGTCAATCTATTCAAGAATGTAAATATGGCTGTTGTTGCAATGCATGTGTTGAACTTCTACGGCACACCAAACAACTGTGGCAACCTGTAGGGCTTAATGTGAATTAAAAAAGAAAATCACCTCTTATTTCAACCTCTCCATCCAATACAAACACTAAAAAGCACATGGTCACTCCCTCAGGAGGGAAAACAACACAATAATACTAGTCTACAGAGATAGTGAAAATAACATATCAGAAAAGAGACAATATGAGAGTACATTATTTTATTTTGATCTACAAACAAATAATATATGTAGTAACATCTCAGAGAATTCAAGACTAAAGGAAATACCAGTTTAGTGAGTTCATTTTTTATCTTCTTTTAATTTGACATTTTCATAATTATTTTATTTGTACTGTTTCTTTATAGGGTTTGAACATCTTTTTTCTAAATAACCTCTCATTTTAGAAATCCTCAAAAATAAAGTGATGAAACATTGTGCCCCAAAATTCATGGTTTAAAATCTATTAGAGATATTGGGATACATGTAAATATGGGTCATTTGAGGATAGACATAATCACCACCGTATATGACTTAGATGGGTCTTCAATAGTTTATTAAGACTTACAAGAATGTGATAAGTAATGTTATTCCAGAAAGAACCCATTATCATAAAATTCTTATACAAGTGTCAGTGGAAATTGCTATGAGACTGACTATAAAACACTTTTAATTCCTGAATAATTACCAATTTTTTATTTTACTGGTTTTAACAAAATCAGATATTTTGAATGTTAATGTTTGCAGTAATAAATGTGAGCCTTCAGAGAATTCTAAAGTAAAAGAATTTTAAATATTTTTCATGTTTCTAATATTTTAAAGATTTAGAACAATATGATTATATTTTAAAAGATATTGATTATAGACTACATAATATTTATGGTTTTTAGAAGATGATAATGGCAATAATCAGAATTCCATCAATGAGTAATAATTTTAATTTAATTCAGAATGATAAAATATACAACCGTATAATTATAAGGAAAGAAACCCAAAACATTTACATATTTTTATTTCTTAAAGAATCCAGTATATGGTATTAAGTAAGTGTGAACTCATTGACTTTCTATATATTTAAGCATTTTTGGTTGATGATTTCTTATAGCCATTCAATTTATTTATAGAGAGGAGATGTTAGAGTTGGAAGTTTAGATTAGTTTAGATAAGACTAAGTATATATTAGTGAATTAATACAAAATTCACCAATATATACTGGATGACTTCTTAGAGGATGTTGGAAAAATAAGAAAAGATTTATCATACCTCAAAATTCCACTTCATGAAGTAGCCAAATCAATTCTTGAAAACCAGTCAATTGAAAAAATAAAATAAATCCAGTATATTAGTAGAGTTATCCAGAGAAATAGAAAAAATAGGGTGTGTGTGTGTGTGTGTGTGTGTGTGTGTGTGTGTGTATGTGTGTATAGATGATAGGTAGATTAGATAGATGATGATGATGATAGATAGATGATAGATAGATAGATGATAGATATAGATAGATGAAGACACACAGATTACAAGGAATTAGCTCACATGATTATGAAGATGATTAAGTTCTGAGATCTACAGGGTGAGTGGTCAAGCTGGAGACTTGGGAGAGCTGAGGATGTAGTTCTAGTGTGAGACTGAAGGCTTGAGAACCAAGAGAACCGAGGGTGTAGTTTAGTCTAAAAGCCAGGAGGTGGAGACCCCAGAAGAGGCACAGTCTCAGATCAAGTCAAAAAGGAGGAAAGAAGCTAACATCCTCATTCAGTGGCAGGCAGATAGGAGGAATTCTCTTCTACTCAGGGAAATGTAAGGGAGAACAATTTGCCTCACTTATTTTACTGAATTAAATATTAATCTTATCCAACACACACACACACACACACACACACACACACACACACACACACTCATCCTAAAGTGCCTTCATAAAAATGCACAGACTAATGTTTGACCAATTATCTGGGTACCTCATGGCCCACTCAGGTTGACACATAACATTAACTGTCACATCTAGCTCTTGTGTATTGTGCACAGGTAAGTTGAAGTAGTTAATAATACCACTTTTTTCTCCCAATTTAGCCATTTTTACCTACTCACTATTTCTCACAACCCTTGTTCCAACAATAGGATACTGCTGGAATAGTTCATGTAATCCAAAAAAACAAAAATGAACTGATTATGATACACACAGTGCTATTATCCCACTTGGGAAAATATTTGATTATTCTGGGTCTTTTCCCAAGACTCTTGTCTGAGAGAAATAAATTGGGTTGAACTGAGTGTCAGAACAACTTAAACAAGGTCATCTCTTTTTATTTTCTCCTGTAAGTTTTCTACCATAAATGGGATCAAAATTCCAGTAGTTTCAATTGTACTGATACCTTTCAGAAAATAGGCAAATAAATCAATCAAATTGAAAAAATATTTTTTATTACATATAACTTCCTAGATAATATAATATGCATGGAATAAAAATAGACATCATCTCTGAGTTCCTGGAATTAAAACATAATGTTGGGGGAAAAAAGAAAAATATACAAAAAAAATTTAAATTGTGAAAACTGCTATAAAGGAAAGAAAAATGATGAAGTGATAGAAAATAATGTGGATCTACTTA
>PVJS01040216.1:0-18542 GCA_004027185.1 Glis glis | reverse complement strand
AACCGGGTCTCACGAAGTTGCGGAAGGCCTCACTAAATAGAGAGAGAGAGAGAGAGAGATAGGGAGAGAGAGAGAGAGAGAGAGAGAGAGCTGAGGCTGGCCACGAACCAGCATCCTCCAGTCTCCGCCTCCCAAAGTACTAGGATTACAAGTGTGCGCCACCACGCCCGGCTCTCAGATAGACTTCTATTGTCCTTGAAGTAGAGCTTAATATGCCTCCACACATACATGTGCGCGCGCGCACACACACACACACACTTTTACAACGTTCACAGAGCTCTTCCCATGCCACAAAGATTGCATTTCCCAGAATTTTGGCTTCAAGATAAAATAAGAATAGGGGCATGGTGGTGTACACCTGTAATCCCAGTACTTGGGAAGCTGAAACAGGAGGATCACAGGTTCAAGGACAGCCTTAACAATGTAGCAAGACTCTCAGCAACCTAGCAAGATCCTGTTTTTAAATTAATTAATTAATTAAATTTAATTAAAAGGGCTGGGAATGTAACTTGGAGGTAGAATGTCTCTTGGTTCAATTCCCAGTATCACCAAAATAAAAAGCTTAAAATACCAAGGACGTGTAATGTTTTAACAATAAACATGGAAGTTGGCTGTTCCAGGGTGGGCCCTGAGCTCAGGGATGAAGGAATGTCAGTCGTGGCTCCCCACATGGTCTCAAGATGGCTACGCAGCACTGAGCTGTGCATTCGTACAGTGCAGTGTCAAACATGAGGTGAGAGAGAAGGGAAGGGCCCTCTCCACTCAGGTTCCCAGAGGCCCTCAGCAGTCTTCTCCTTGCAGCTCATTGGCTGCAACCATGGCACCTGCCCACATGCCAGCCCCTGGCAGAGATGAGTGGTGTTACTATTACTATGATTGATTTAGATTGATGTGTCAGCTCTCTGTCACGGTGACAATACCTGAGATAATCAACTTAAAAAGAGGAAAGGTTTGTTTTGGCTCACAGCTTCAGCCCATGGTTGCTTGCTTGGCCTTGTTGCTTTGGACTTGTGTCAGCACAGTACATCGTGGCAGGAGCACATGGCAGAGGAGCCGTGTTTGTTTCATGTGACCAGGAAGCAAAGGGAGAGAGACAGAGCGAAGACAGGATACCACCATTAACTTCCTTTTGCTAGACCCCACCTACTGAAGGCTCCACCACCTCCCAGCAGTGCAACGTCAACACATGGGCCTTGGGGGACATTCCAGATCCAAACTCTAACAGCCAGTCAAGGTTAGTCTGTGGGTTTTGGGGCTGGAGTCCACTTCCCCTGAACATTGTGCTGCTACAACCTGTATCAAGCTGGTGTTCTGTTCAGCAGGACAAGGGAGCAGTGGCTGTTGGGCAGACACAAATGTCTGGGTGAACACTAGTGTGCCTCTTGGTGACCCAGAGATTTTGACAGCTGCTTATTGTGACAGGAATGAGTGCACTGCAGGTATGACATCCAGGCAGCAGCGCACTCTAGTTTGGTGCTGACTCCTGAGGTGAGGCACAGCGCTGCTCTCAGGCTGCTGTGCCCAGCACTCACCATAACATTCTGGTTTAGTTGCTGGGGGATGTGGGGTGGAAGGGGGGTGTCAGAGTTCTTTTTAGAGTTGCTGAGGAAATGGCAATGTGCAACAGCAGGGAGAACCCCAGAACTACTCAAAGCCAGAGCTCCCCTCCTGCCTTTTTTTGTTTCCTACTGGGGATTAAACCCAGGGATGCTCTACTACTGAGCTACACCCTTAGCCCTTTTCTTTTTGTTTTTACTGGGGATTGAACCCAAGGGCATTCTACATCTGAGCTCACCTCCAGCCCTTTTTAAATTTTTTTTTTTGTTTTGTTTTGAAACATGGTCTCAACTAGGTTGCAGACAGTCTTGCTCTGTTGCTGAGACTGTCCTTGAAACTGCACTCCTCCTGTCTCAGCCTCCCACGTCCTGGGATTATAGGCATGCACCACCACACCTTGCTTTTGTATTTTATTTTGAGACAGGGTTTCACTAAGTTCCCAGGCTAAGCCAGATGTGGTGGTGCACACTTGTAATCCCAGTACCTGGGACAGGAGAATTGCAGGTTTAAGGACAGCCTCAGCAAGTAGTGAGACTCTCATCAACCTAGTGAGATCCTGTTTCAAAATAAAAATAAAATAGGGCTGGGGGTGTAGCTCAGAGGTAGAATGCCCCTGAGTTCAATTCAAGTACTACTAAAAAAAAAAAGTTCCCAAGCTAGCCTCAAATCCTCCTATCTCAGCCTTGGCTTTCAGAGCAGAAGGAATAGAGAGGAACCTAATTACAAATGGTCCAGAGATGAAAACCTCCATCTCACAAACTCATGGTGCTATCCTGTCACCACGCCATTGCCATTGCGGGCGCTTTGTACCCACTGGCCTCACTCCATTTTCTTTCTGCTCCAAGACGACCCTTTACTCGACAACCAAAGTGAGCACCATGAAGCACAGTGATGGACATGCCCCCTCCTCCCCACTCAGGAGCTCTCAACCTCAGCCTATTGACCACCAGATTAAATCTCAGATCCTCCATGATCGGCACGCCAGCCTGCATTTCTGTCTTATAACAACAAGGGTATCTTGGGGATTATCTACAATAGGCCCTGAGTGCTTTGCTTAATTTAAATCAGTAATTCTTCCAACCCTAAACTATCCTCATCTTCCATGCATGGAAGTTGAGGTTTGGTTCTTCACTTACCCAGGCCACATGGGTGGTAAAAGTGGTGGATCTAGGATTCGAGCCCAGCTTGTTGGAAACCACATTCCTATGGACACCATACGTTCAGCCAAACCACACCGCCACCATCCCTTGGACCCTCCCCATGTCTCCCCACTTGGGCGCCTTGGCTTTGGATAGTCCCTCACCCCAGACACTCAGCAAGGAAGTTTACTCAGCACTGGGCACCTGTCTGGAAGGATTGCAAAGAGGAAATTACCTCCAAGTAGTCCAGAGGAGAGGAGAGACAGAGAAGGGCAATTGTATCTGCCATTCTGCCCTGCATCCTGTTTGTGGCGACACAGTTCTCACCCCCACCCCTTCAGTTTGTGGCTTTCCATAGCAATGCCCCATGGCCCAGGAGAAGGAGCAGAAACTGTGTGTGTGTGTGTGTGTGTGGTGGGGGGGGGGCTGGCCAGGACTGGGGACAGCCAAGAGACAAAGTCTAAAGAGGGCTGGGCTGGATGGGGAAGGAGAGGGAGAGGAAGTGATGGCCTGAGCGGTCCTGGGGAGGCTGGAGGAGACAGGATACATGAAGGTACAGAGCAGACAGGCAGATCCACAAAGGGAAGTGAGAAGTGTGTTCAGAGGAAAGAGCCCTGGACTGGAAGTCAGGAGAGTTTAATTTAAATGTGGCTTCTCTCACTCTAAGTGTGTGCCTGGGGACACTGAAGAGCTGCAACTCTCCTCTGAGAGGTGGAAGTTGAACTAAAGACCCTCACAGTACACTGCGCTCCTATTCCATGTGAGGAGGGAAGGGGCTGCGGGTTACAGGTTTTAGAGGTGCTCAGATGTGAGAGCCAGACAATGAGGTCCAGTGGGTACCCTAGCTGGTCCCTCTCCTGGAGACAGTCAGGGTGGTTGGAGGCCCAAAGACCACAGAGGAGGCCCTGGCGGAGAGAGGACCGAGGGAGAGAAAGCCTGACCTGTCAGTAGTTGTACCTCCAGACCCTCGTGCTGCAAGTAACACCTGCCTATGGAATGACTGTGACACCTCACACAATCTGGCAGCCACAGAGAGATCTGCGGCCCCAGAGCTATAGAAGACACAGGCCTCCGGTTCCCTTGGGTGATGACAGCAGCAAGTTGACCAAAGTCACCCAGGACACTTGCTTTGTCTTTTCCTTGGCATGCTCAAATTCTTTTTCCTTCCTTCCTTCCTTCCTTCCTTCCTTCCTTCCTTCCTTCCTCCCTCCCTCCCTCCCTCCCTCCCTCCCTCTCTCTCTCTCTCTTTCTTTCTTTCTTTCTTTCTTTTTTTGCAGTGCTTGGAATTGAACCCAGGGTCTAACAATGGTAGGCAAGTGCTCTACCACTGAGTTACATCCCCAGACCTTTTTAAAAATATATTTTTAAAATTTGAGACAGGGTCTAAGTTGCCCAGGCTGGTCTTGAATTTGTTATCCTCTTGCCTCAGCCTCCCAAGTAGTTGGGATTACAGGTATGCTTGTACCACCACACCTGGCTCAGTTTTATTCTTTTAAAAAAAATACACATACACATACACTTGAGTTATAGTATCTTGGCAATATGACAAAAAGTAAAACTTAAAGAGAAAAGAAAAGTTTAATTTAACTATAATCACTCAAAGAAGAGTCCAACTTTGGGTTTAAATATTGAAACAGAAGGAATCCTGGCAGGTTCCAGATCTAGTTGAATGTATCTGGGCTTCTATTAGCAAGATCTTTAAGAGCTAAACATGTTAAGCACACATATTCATTGGCATGAAATAATTATACATTTCTTTATATTATTTGGGTGAAAGTTATTACAAAAATAGGGCATACAATATTACCCACCAAGAATGCAAAAGTAATACCTACAAAAACTTAAAGCCCCACAATAGTCACTATGCACTGGCAAAGCAACCTTCGTCATCTGAACTCCAAACGCTTCATATCTTATAGAACTGAGCACACACACAATACCTGTGAAACAGGGAAAATCTAAATATGGTGATGGATTGCATCAATCAATACCCCAGCTGTGATACTGAACTCTAGATCTGCAATATGTTACCATTCTGGGAACTAGGCAAATGGTACACAGGGCCTCTTGGGACCTCTCCATATTACTTCTTACAATTGCACCTGAACCTACTGTGATCTCAAAATAAAAAGTTTAAGCTGGGCATGGTGGTGCACACCTGTAATTCTAGTACTTGGGAGGCTGAGAAAGGAGGATCGCGGGTTCAAGACCAGCCTCAACAACTTAGCAAGAGCAAACTAGTGAGAACCTGTTTCAAAACAAAACAAAAAAAGGGGGGGACTGGGGGTGTAGCTCAGAGGTAGAATGCCTCTGGGTTCAATCCCCTGTACCACAAACACAGAAGTTTAAAGTAAACCACTTCACTGTCTCACTTCCCATGATGTCTCCGCAAGGCTCAGAGGTGAAAAGCCGCAGTGCAACACAGAGGAAATACCACTTAAGAAACGATGGGACGGCCATCCCACCATGCAGTGTGAAATAATCAACTTCTCTGAAACTTGAAAGCCAATAATCTGGCCTTAACTGCCCAGGAAAAATGAATTTCGGTGCTGAAAATCATTCAGTGAAATGATTCTTTCTGATTTTTTTCTAAACTCACACTCAGGTTGCTAAGATGAATACTAGTCCTATAACTGTTTTTATTAGGGCATGAAACAGAAAGATTTCTGTTTTCATTTTGATTTTGAGAGCTCCAATTCAAATTTAGAAAAGGAATTCTTGGCACAGATGGCAGTGTCCCAAGCAGCTCATTTTCTCCCAGGAGCAGAGAGCCCCTGGTTCCTCTGGAACCTGCTGCTCTCTGTCCATTGGCTGCAGCTGCCCCAGGCCCCCTAAGGGTCCTACCTCCCCAATCCTCTAATTAAGTGGCAGGGACCAAACTCCTGGTGACCCACTTGCCCACCATGTGATGCGTCACCTCCTACTGGCACAGTGGGTCAGCCCAGCCCCCAATGTAACAGCTTGCCAGACTTTGTGCTAAGTGGCTTATGTTCTTAGGAAGCTCCATGATTGTGTCTTGAACCAGCTGCTCTCCTAGAGCAGCTCCAGACAGATCACACTGCAGGTGGCCCCCAGGAGCCACCCTGAGGTCATCAGCAATGAGGACAGCTCAGCCCGAGTGGGGCAGCAACCTTTCCTGTTCGCCAAGCACTGGGTGCACGAGGTCCTCTGCAGACAGGCAGGCCTTGCTTTTAAAAACCCTCCCCAGAAGAGTAATGCCTCTGTGGGAAGTTTCCAAAGCCCACACCTTCTCTTCCGGTCATTTGTTTTTCCACTGTGTGTTTTACTCCTTGTTCATATGGGTCACAGAGTGGAGAATCTGAGAGGAGAATGCAAATGCAAAACAGAATGTAATGGGGAGCCCCCTGGAAGGACCGATCTTGTCCCCCTTGCTCACCTTTGGCATCCTCAACAGGAGAATGGCCGGGACATACAGATGCTCAATAAATGTTTGTTGAATAAAGAAGTAAGGAGTGTGTACTCCAGAGTGTGATATTCAGGGCCAGAGTCTTAATGTGTAACTTGTGTGTGGGGATATAGCTCCACCTGCACCCCAAACCCCAACCCCCGTCTTCTACCCTGCTGTAGTTATTTCTGGGCATGCCTAGGACTTTGAGCCCTGCAGGTGCACACCTGTGCTCAGGAACAAGTCCCCTCCCAACTCCTAGTCCCACCATCTCTAGGGTCCCTAGTGAGGGGCCATGGCCCCAGCTCCAGGGCCTTCCTCCGAGAGCACAGCTCTGTGGTCCTTCCCCTCCAGGATGGGCGGGCGGCTCTCCTGATCGCTGCATACCTTGTCCTGGGCTTGAGGCCGCGTTGCTCCTGCCCAGTCTTACACAGCGCTTCACAACCCGAGCCCCCAACATCTCACCGCCGTGCTTGCGCTCACACAGGCTCCGTTTCCTCCTCTTGACACCAACCAACTCCTTCCTCTTCCCTCAGCTTACGCCAAAATCTCTCCTGCGAACAGGCACCTGCAGGGGTCACCAGCCTCCCAGAGGTGAAGCCGGGAGGCCCACCGCGACCGCGAGAAATCCTGCGAGCTCTCTGGGCTCAAGCTGCAGGTATCCCGACCTGTACGAGAAGAAAGTGGCGCCAAGAGGCTGGGAAGGAAGCAGCGGCGGGGAGATCAGTGGTTAGCCAGGAAAGGCCGGCAGGGCTCTGTTGCCCAGCATGGGAGGAAACGGCTCCGCCCCCAACTGGAGGGAGCCGGTGGCCAGTGCAGGGGCCAGGAGGGCTTTTGGGGGGCTGGACAGACTCCTAAGAAGAAAGGCTCGCAGTACTCATCTTCACGATGTCAGTAAAACGTAGCAGTGGATCTCTGCGTCGTTCTCGGGCTTTAACCTAGAATCGCGATCAGTTGCATGTGCGTGGGTGTGGGGTGGAAAGCTAAGGTGAGTGGCCCCTCACAGCTGGACAGGTGCCACAGGCAGGGTATAAAGGGCCTCAGGGTTTGAAAAGGAAACCTGAGTACCCCCTCCTCTTTTTCCTCCTTCCTTTGTCTTTTTCATTTTTCATTTCATCCTTTTCCTTCCTTCCCTCTCTCCCTCCCTCCCCCTTTCTGTTTCTTCCTTTCCCTGTTGCTCTCCCCCCTCCTTCCCTTCTCCTTCTCATTCAAAAATCCCAAACCCCTGGCTTTCTGTGCTGACCATTCATCCTTACTTGTAACCCTGGTTACAGAAACTCTCCTTTCTGGTCTATTTGGGAATCATTTCTTCCAAACTGTGGTGAGATCCAGGTGGCACAAGAGACAGTTTTCCTCCCCCTTCCTAGTTCAGTTTACCTGAGGCCCCAGTGAGATTTTCCAAAAGAACATGAAAGATGGTCTCTGGGCCTGACCCTCGGGTCTTGGGAGGCCACACGCAGGTGGGCTCTGCCTGGGGAATGCACTCCACTTTCAGAGTTGGTGGGATCTGAGAACTGGTTTCTCCTGCTACACATTTCTGCCACTCCCATGAGTTCTTGTTCCTTCCTGAAAGCCTCCACGTGCTCAGCTGTCCAGAAGCTCTAAACGCTGTCCTTTTGGGGTTTTACGCAGGCATGATTAAATCATGGAACCTGTGTAGAAGTGTGATTGGACAAAAGGGTCTGATCTGATGCTAATAGAACGAGTGGGGCATCCCGGCAAGGCCTGCCTGCTCAGACTCTTGTTGGCCCTGTGCAGTATTCCTTCCTTGAGGGTGTGGGCAGGAGGCCTTTTGAAATGGGGTCTTGTGATCTACTCTCATATAAGTCAGAGAATTTCTTTATAGCTAGCTTTAAGACAGGAAAGCAGGGGAAGATTAGAATATATTTTTAGTCACTATGATCGGCCTTGGGGAGAAAAGGAGCAGGTGAAAGGGGAGGACAGGAGAGAGTGAGCTTGCTTTCTAAGGCCTCAAGTGCCCCACTGCCTTTCACATTTGTTGCTCTGAAGCTGTTTCAAAGCTGCTTCAGGAACCAAGGATGAAAGGCAAAATACTCTAACCTTATTGTTCTAGTCATTCAGGAAATAGCAAAGGTTATGGGAGTTATGAACCAGGAACCATAGACGAAAAACCCAAATATATATATATTATATCATGATATTATATCATAATATCATGGGGGAGACCTTTTTAAATTTTTTGTTTTAAACTATATTTTCTATTAAGGTGAAACTCATATAACATAAGATTAACCATTTTGAAGTAGATCGTTCAGTGGCATTTATTACATTCATAGTGCTATACAACCACTACCCCTATCTAGTTCCAAAGCATTTTCATTATTCCTAAAGTTTCCATTGAACAATCACTTCCAGTTTTCCCTTCCCCCAGCCCCTGGTAACCATTAATCTGCTGTATAGATTTCATCTGTATAGATTTACCTATTCTATTTTTTTCATGTAAGTGGAATCACACAATATATGATCTTTTGTATCTTCTTTCATTTAGCATAATGCTGTCAGGGTTTATCCATACTGTAGCATCTGTCAGCACTTCACTTCTTTTTTAGGGTTGAAGAGTATCTGCTGTATAGATCTGCCACGTTTTGTTTATCCATTCATCATGTGATGGATATCGGGGTTGTTTCACTTTAAGCTATAATGAATAGTGCTGCTATTCCTGTACAAGGTGTTTTGTTTGTTTTTGTGGCACTGGGAATCGAACCCAAGGCCTCATGCATGCTAGGCAAGTGCTCTACCACTAAGCTACATCCCAGCCCCTTTTATTTATTTTGAGACAGGATCTTTCCCAGGCTGGCTTCAAATTTTCCATCCTCCTGCCTCAGCCTCTGGAGTAGCTGGGATTACAGGCATGTTCCACTGTGCTTGGTTCCCGTACAAGTTTTTATGTGGACATAAGTTTTCATTTCACCTAAGAGAGGACTTGCTGGGTCATGGAATAACTCTGCTTAACATTTTGAAGAATCATTAAGCTGTTTTCACCGTTGCCGCACATTTTACATTTCCATCAGCAATGTGTGAGGGTTCTGATTTTTCCACATCCTGGCCAATGCTTGCTATTTTCTGTGTTTTTGATTATAGTTATCCTAGTGAGTGGGAAGTGATATCTCAATGTGGTTTTAGTCTTCGTTTCCCTACTGACTAATGATATTGAGCATCTTTTCATGAATATGGTAGCTATTTGTATATCTTCTTTGGCCATTTTTAAACTGGGATGTCTTTTTGATGTGGAGTCACAAAGGTTCTTTATATATTCTGGATATTAGACCATTTTCATGTATATTGTTTACAAACATTCTCTCCCATTCTGTAGTTATTATTTCACTTTATTAATAGTGTCCTTTGAGCCGGGCGTGGTGGTGCACGCTTGTAATCCCAGTACTTTGGGAGGCGGAGACTGGAGGATCCGGGTTTGCGGCCAGCCTCAGCTCTCTCTCTCTCTCTCTCTCTCTCTCTCTCTCTACCTAGTGAGGCCCTCGGCAACTTTGTGAGACCCAGTTTCAAAATAAAGTATAAAAAAATAGGGCCGGGGGTGTAGTACGGAGGTAGAACGCCCCTGGGTACTGCAAAAAAAAAAAAAAGCGTCCTTTGATGTAAAAAGGACTTTTAATTTTGATAAAGACCATTTGTCCTTTATCCTCTTAGGTTTTGCTTGTGCTTTTGGTATCATATCCAAGAATCCATTTCTAGATCCAAGATCATGAAGGTTTTCTCACATTTAAGTCTTCAATCCATTTTTAGTTAATTCTTATATATGGCGTAGGAGATGGTTAAACTTCATTCTTTTGCTTGGGACTATCCGGTTGTCCCAGCTGTTGAAAAGGGGAGACATTTTCTTGAGGCAGTAATACACTGTGTCATCTAGATGTCCTTCAATGGAGGGACAGGGGAACTGGCACAGAGTTTTTCAGGAAAAGGGGCCATCCAATCTGGAGAGTGTGGGCTTATTAGAAAGGCTGCACGGTGGTTGCTGTAATGGGCTGAGGAAATAACCCCGCTCCTCCTCAGCCAGAGCAGTTTCAGTAGGTACCCGAGGAATGGCATGTGGATGGGGACAGTGACAGGAGAAGTGGCCCCTGCCAGCATCAAGGCCAAACTATGCTGAGGCAGCAGCAATGGGGGCCTAAGGCCACCAGGGGGCAGAGCAGAGATGGGTACCAAGTGGGAATTTGTTAAGTGGTCACTTGGGTACACATGGTAACCTGAGGAGCCTCTTCCTCTGCTAGGGAAAGAAAAGGACTAAGAGGCCTTGGGTATCAGCATTTGCATGAGTGGATACTTGGACCCTGAAACTATTTTTGTTATCTTTTGCTTGTTCTCCCCCACGATGGCATAGCCTGGAAAAGCAAGAGTTACAAAGAATTTCCCTTCTCAAAATGCAGTTCAAAAAAGAACATTCTGTTTCCAGGTCCTCAGCTTTCCGTGAAAAATTCTATACCAGCATTCAAAATTAAGCCACGTTTGCCAAAATGTAAATTTCAGTGATTTTTAAAAATAAAGTGATGCTTATATTTGTAGCAGAGAAAAAAAAAAGGAGGAGTAATTTATTTGAAAAATAGCAATTTTATTTTGGGGACGGGATGTCACAGAGAACTGATGTAGTTCTATAATATTAATCTATTTCAAATTTTTCAAATGTCAAGACTACAGTTTACATTTACTACCACAAATTTTATGGACATTTTTCATTAAGCAGAAAATTTGAAATTAAATGATCAGCAGAGTTCAGACAAATGAAGAAAATCCCCTCCCCCAGGTCCTCCTTTGACATAACTAGGACAATCCAATATAATAACCCTCTAAAAGGATTAATTCTGCCTAAAACCAGCTCCTGAAGAAAACCACATGGCGCTTTCTGAAACATTCTTGATAATGTGTACATCTTTATTACATTTACAGCCCATGAGCCTGATGCTGTCTCTGAACAGCAGAGGAAGACGATGACAACACGGGGGAGTCTTCACGGGCAGAATCATCGCAAAACCTCAGTAATAACTAAAACCTACAAAAGAAAACAGCAAGACAACTCATTCCCTTCTATTAGATAAAATATTTAAGCATCCCCATTGCTGGTATATAGTGAAACTTGGGTGGGGGTTTGCTATTTTTTTATTGCTGGTATATAGTGAGACTTGTCCACATGTACATTGCTAATTGCAATGCAAAACAGGCAAAGATATTAGAAATAGTCATATGATTTAGTGATTGGTATTATCTAAAAAAAAGGATAATGCTTTATGCCTGCATAATACAAAATTAATCTAAGAATGTTTGTAAGCCTTCTAAATATATAGTGAGGGTGGTTTTGGGCAAAATATATTGTACCCACTTCATTAATATAACAGCAAGTAGAGGCATTGAGATATGCAAATAATACAATGTTAAGAGGCACAAGTGAGCCAGGTGTGGTGGCACACACCTGTAACCCAAGTACTTGGGAGGCTGAAGAAGGAGGATGGCAGGTTTGAGGCCAGCCTAGGCAACTTAGCATGATCCTGTCTCAAAATAAAAAGGGCTGGGGGGTAGCTCAGTGGTAGAGTACCCCTGGATTTAATCCCTAGTGCCAAAAAAATGGCACAAGTAGTTGTGTTGAGGCAAGGGAGGAGAAAACTTGTAAATGTAGTTTTGCCTTCTGTTATTTCAAGTACCGTTAATGACACCGGGCATGGTGGTGAACTCTTGTAATCCCAGTACTTGGGAGGCTGAGACAGGAGGATCACAGGTTCAAGGACATCCTCAGCAAGTAGTAAGACTCTTATCAACTTAGTGAGACCCTGTTTCAAAATAAAAATTAAAAATAGGGCCAGGGATGTAGCTTGGAGGTAGAATGCCTCTGGGTTCATCTTCCAGTACCACAAAATAAATAAATAAATAAAGTACCATTAGTGTAACCACAATGGTTTTGGTTTAACAAAAATGTTAAATTGCAGGGAAGGTGCATTCTCTTTTAGTTACATGTAAGAGGATACAAAGTCAGGCATATATAGCATCTTACTTTTAACGCTATTAGATTTAGGCTTGACTTGGCTAGACAGATCTGTAATTTCTTCCACAGAGTATTACACCTGTCCATGGGTGGTGTAATAGCACCCATGAATAGCTTGAGGGCATCAAGCTAGTCAGTGGTTATACTAGGGAGAGAAATTGGAGAAGGTTCCTGAGCCATCACAAGGAAGGTAGTGGCAGAAAGGAACAACCTCTGGAAGTTTCCATATTTGGTTCTCTGTAAGTGGCTCATTGGGGTGCACCTCAGAGAACATGACCCCCTGGTGTTTTCCCTGTCAAATATCCATTGATGCCGGGCGTGGTGGCGCACGCTTGTAATCCCAGTACTTTGGGAGGCGGAGACTGGAGGATCCGGGTTCGCGGCCAGCCTCAGTTCTCGCTCTCTCTCTCCCTGTCTCTCTGTATCTCTCTCTCTCTCTCTCTCTCTCTCTCTCTCTCTCTCTCTCTCTTCTTAGTGAGGCCCTCCACAACTTCGTGAGACCCGGTTTCAAAATAAAGCATAAAAAAATAGGGCCGGGGGTGTAGCGTGGAGGTAGAACGCCCCTGCGTTCAATCCCCGGTACCGGAAAAAAAAATATCCATTGATCCTCTATAGTAGTAGACACAGTTTTGCCTACCTGACTATAATTATTCAGTTTTTCCTTGCAGAAATCCTGGTAATGAACAACATAACCAACTCAGGCTAGTTTAAGCCTGAAGGGGATTTATCCAGGGGCATAGGGAGCTTAGAATGTCCTGGAGGGCTGGAAAAGATGGCTCGATGGCTGCATAACCTGGAAGAATACCTAAGTGGCCCCGGTGGAGACCTATGTCCATTGCTGTGTACCTCACAGATGTTATGTATGGATGTTACTACTCAACTCCATTGCTCCTCCACCATCACTAAAAGAGGGTTCTGCCTGGTACCTAATTCCTCAATTATGTTTTATGCAGGTGTGTCTGATTGGTGGAGGCTAGGTGATAGATCTGCCAGCTGGGAACGTGAGTTCTGCCTCTATTTTAGATAGGCAGGACTCATAATGTGGGAAATTCCTCAAGTTGGGAAGCCACAAATGTGACAAATGTCCACTATTTGCTAACAAAGCCTCACCCAACTTTGTCTGGTTCTCCAGTTTACTGTTTGTGGCCATGAGCTTTAGGGAAGGCTGGCCCCATTCCCAGCTATCCTGATAAAACCAATTGTGGAAACTCCCTTTGCCTTGATGGTAAGTCACAAAGAAGGCATGTGACCAGTGAGTCATGAAGATGCATCACTGAGGGATTTCCCGGAGAAGTTTCTTGGTTTTTAACGAGACACCTAAAAACACAATGACTCCTTTGTTCTGCCTCAGGAGGGTGATGTGTGGCTATTTGAAGCCTGGATCTGGGGCAGCCACCCAGTGGCTGGCACACTTAAAATGGCCAAGCAGAAATATGGAATTACCCAGTGCTTGGGATGGAGACAGGAGGATCACAGGTTCAAATTCAGCTCAGCAACTTAGTGAGACTCTCAGCAGCCTAGCAAGAACTCGTTTCAAAAAAAAAAAAAAAGCCGGTGGTGTAGTTCAGAATTGAATACCCCCTGGACTCAATCCCCAGTACCACAGAGAAAAAAAAAAAAGATGGAATGAATCTTGATCCTTAATACCATTTCTTGGCTGCTGAATCAACTGACCTGTGTCCATCCTATATCAGGCTTAGTTCTTACATGAAAAATACATTTCTATATTGTTCAAGAAAATTGAGTTGAGGTTTTCCTGTTATTTGCAGCCCAATGCATCCTGATATATTCACTCTGGGTCCAGTATAGCAAAGATGATCGTGATAGACAGGAATATAGGCATGGCTATCTCCTTGGCCTGAGGACCCCTATTCCTCATTAATGAAAATAAAACGGAGGTAAAGTGTGGCCATACTCAGAAAGTCTTTTTCTGAACAGTTTTCCCTTTCAGAAGCTGTGGTAGTCAGCTTTTAACTTCTGTGACCAGAGTACCTGACAAGAACAACTTAGAGGAGAAAAAAGTTATTGTGAATCACAATTTCAGAGGTCTCAGTCCATGGTCGGCCAACTCCATGGCTCTGGACGTGAGATGAGGCAGAACATCATGGCAGAAGGGTGTAGCAGAGGAAGCTGCTCAGCGCCCAGCAGCTGGGAAGCAGAGAGAGGCAGGAAGGGGCCGGCACCAGCGACCTGCTTCCTCCAGCCCTGCCACACCTGCCTATACTTTTCACCACCTCCCAGTAGTCCATGCAAGTTACTGATCCATCAAATGGATTAACGCGCTCATGAGGTCAGGGCCCTGGTGACCCAGTCATTTCACCTCTGGACATTGTAGCATTGCCTCACACATGAGCTTTTGGGGGACGTTCCAGACCCAAACCCTAACAGCAGTGGACCCAGCATCCCTCTGCAATGGCACCCTGTTTCCATTTGAGCTACTTCCTTTCTTCCATCGTATTCAGTAGTCGGAAACGACCTGCCCTATCACTGAGAAAGCCCAAGGGGCTCCTGGAGGTTCTTCTGGCAGATCCTTCCTGTCACGCGGGAGTAGCCAGGGGCAGGCTAAGACCTTAGAATAGTCAGCCAGACTTTCTTTCAAAACTTTACATCTCCAACCAAGTGACTCAAGGATAGAAAATAGTGGTGGGGACTGGAGGTGTAGCTCAGTGGTACAGGGCATGCTTAGCACACAGGAGTCTCTGGATTCAATCCCAAGCACCCACCCCCTCCCCCAACAAAAGAAAAGAAAAAAGTGGTGGGTATCTATTCATCCTGGAACATCCCACTGCACCCTAGTATCTGGCAGAGATAGCCCAGACGTTCAGCGGCCTGGTTGCCCAAAGCAGCCCTGGAGGAATATTTGCTGTTTCTAAAACCACTGTGGCTTGGGGACTGAGATTTCAAAACCTTTTCCAGTCACCCAGCCAGTGACAATCCAACATGGACGCTTACACACTTGAAGAAATCCAAATTAGAACATTATGAACATTCGGCTTTACAATTCCACCTCTTTCTCTAAGAATTGTTTTAGTGAGTTTATTCTGAAGTGTTCTTTTTTTTTTTTGTGTGGTACCAGGGATTGAACCCAGGGGCGTTCTACCTCCACGCTACGCCCCCAGCCCTATTTTTTATACTTTATTTTGAAACCGGGTCTCATGAAGTTGCGGAGGGCCTCACTAAGTAGAGAGAGAGGGAGAGAGAGAAACAGGGAGAGAGAGAGACAGGGAGAGAGAGAGAGACAGGGAGAGAGCTGAGGCTGGCCGCGAACACGGATCCTCCGGTCTCTGCCTCCCAAAGTACTGGGATTACAAGCGTGCGCCACCTTGCCCGGCTGAAGTGTTCTTTCTATGTGAACTCCATTCTATTTCTTCTTCCTGGAACTCCCCCTCCCATTGGAATTGGGGTGTTTAAATTATGGAAGAAAAAGGCTGATATAAAGCAGCTGCTCCAATTAAACAAACTCACCAAGAAATTAAAAGATGAACCAATTGTTCATGAAACATATTTATAAATTTCAGGAAATATTGGTACCCCCAGATTTTTCCTTGTTGGGAACTTGATGACAATTATTTGAAATATTACTTTCAAAGTATTTTATTCCCAGGAACTGTAATAATGAGTGCCATGTGACATCTAAGGAAAAGAAAAATAAATATTGAGGCTGTGGAAGAAAAACAAAGTGATTTCATCCTTTTTTTCACTTACATAATTTTCAAAATTGTGGTAAAATACACATAACATAAAATCTACCATCCTTCCTCCTCCTCCTCTTCCTCCTCCTCCTCCTCCTCCTCCTCCTCCTCCTCCTTTTCCTCTTCCTCCTCTTTCTCCTCTTCCTCCTCCTCCTTCTTCTTTGTGGTACTGGGGATGGAACTCAGGGGCATTCTACCTCCAAGCTATACCCCTAGCTCTATTTTATTTTTATTTTTGAAACAGGGTCTCACTAGGGAGTTTCACTACTTGCTGAAGCTGTCCTAGAACCTGCGAACCTCCTGTCTCAGCCTCCCAAGTACTGGGATTACAGATGTGGAACACCATGCTAGGCCACTTCTGAGTTTACAGTTCAGTGAAATATTTTTTAATTAATCAGTTTGGTGTTTTGGATTTGTCAAATATATACTTATACAACTTGTTAATGTAAGGATTTGTAAATTTTCAATAAAATAAAAATTCTTTAGCTTTTTTCTCTGAAGAAATGTTAGTAATGAAGCTCAATACTGAGAATGCATTACAAGGATGACCTCTCTCTTTTTTTTTACCATTGAACAAAAGAAAATTATCCAAGAAATAAAGAGAAAAAGATTCATGGTTCAGGCCACATAACTTCTCATTTTGAATCTCTTGCCAAATAAAAAATATTAGATAATGTTCAGTGGGCCTTGTGGTAGTCAAAGGAATTATGTATCGACCATTATATTTTAAAACTTTTATTATGAAAAATTCCCAGTGCATACAAAGTGAAAAGAACATTATAATAAACTCCTATGCACCCAACTCCCAGCTCCAACAATTGTCAACATTCTGCCATTCTTGATTCATCTACAGCTATACACACACACACATGCACACACACACACACACACACACACACACACACACACCTCATATTATGTTTAATGTTATTTCATTTAAGTAAAATTTCTTCCCATTAAGATGCATGAATCTTGACTGTACAATTTTGACAAATGAATACTCCCCTGTAACCCACATGTTTTCACAGTATAGAACATTTCCATCTCCCCAGAAAGTTCCATCATGTTTCTTCTTACTCATCCTCCTTTCAAAGGCAGCCACTGTTCCCATTTGTTCATGTTTTATTATTTTTGACTATTCTAGAACTTAACATAAATGGAACCATGAGTGGATGCTTGAATCTGCCTTCTCACACTTAGCATAATATCTGGGAGGCTCATCCATGCGGTTGAATAGCTCTTTGCTTAGTATCACTGAATAGTATTCCATTGCAAGAATATATAGTAATCCCACAGTATGCTTGGAGAGAGAGAGAGAGAGAGGACAAAATATACCCTTCAGGGTATATTGACCCAATGACCTACTTACTCTAACTAGGCCCCACCTCCTAAAGATTGCACAACCTCCCAATAGCCCATTAAGTTATGAATCCATAAATGGATTAATCCATTAATGAGGCCAGAGCCCTCATGATCCAATCTCCTCCCCAAGTCTCTACCTCTTAACACTGCTACATTGCAGACCAAGATTTCAACACATGAGATTTGGAGGGACATTGCAGATACATACAACCCTAACACATGTGTAGGTGTGATTTTCTATGTATTTATTCCACTTAGAGTTTGTCAGCCTCCTGGATCTGTGAAATGATATCTAAACTGGTGAGTTTTTGACCTTTACTTCTTCAAAAAAAAATTTTTTTTTTGCACTACTGGTGCCTTGTGCGTGACAGGCAAGCACTCTTCCACTGAGCTGCATCCCCAGCCCTTCAAATATGTTTTATGGTCCATTCTCTCACCTTTCCTTCTGTAACCTCAATTACACGTATGGTAGAACACTTGATGTTACTCCACAAGTTTTGGAGACTCTGTTTATTTTTATTCAACGTTTTCTCTTTATTCAGATTGAATTTCCATCTAATTAGCTTTCATTGGCTCTTTTTCTGCCATCTCCAACCTATTAAGTCCATTCAATAATTGTGTGTGTGTGTGTGTGTGTGTGTGTGTGTGTGTGTGACTGGGATTGAACCCAAGGGTGCTCTACTTCTGAGTTCCACTCCATCCCTTTTTATTTTGAAACAGGGTCTCACTAAGTTACTGTGCACTGGCCTCAAACCTGCCATCCTCCTGTCTCAGCCTCTCAAGTGCTGGGACCACAGGTGTGTACCACCACACCCAGCTCATTGAATGAATTTATTATTCCAATTGTTAGACTTTCATACTTAAGAATTTCCACTTGTTTTGTTTTTATAGTTCACTTCTCTGCTGAGATTTATTTTGTATGTATTTTTCTTTCAGTACTTGAACAAACTTATAATATCCATTCTAAAGTTCTTGGCTGCTACTGCGACACTGGGGTTTTCTCAGCAATAGAATTAGCTAATGTTTTCTTCTTATGTATGGGTCACATTTTTCTGTTTCTTTCATATTTAGTGATGTTTTAATCAAATACTGAACACTGCAAATGATTCATTGTGGGGCCTCTGGATTCTATTATATTTGAAAAGTGATTTTTTTAAGCAGATAGTTAACATAACTGGACTCAAACTTCAAACTTCATTTTCCCTGTGGTGGGCAGTCACTGAAATTCAGGCTATTAAAAAAAAAAAAGCCTAAATTTCAACTTCCAGCTACTGCTGTTGTTGTTTTTTTTCTTGGTTTTGTTTTGTTTTGTTTTGTTTTGTTTTGTTTTGTTTAAACCAGAGCCATGGGATCTCTTTTTTTTTTTTTTTTTTTTTTTT
>PVJS01040215.1:0-18542 GCA_004027185.1 Glis glis | reverse complement strand
GTGGGATTGCAAACTAGTTCAACCACTATGGAGATCAGTGTGGAGAGTCCTCAGAAAACTGGGAATGGATCCACCATATGATCTAGTGATACCACTACTGGGTATCGTTCCAAAGGGATTGAAACCAGAGAACTACAGTAATATATGCATACCCATGTTCATAGCAGCACAATTCACAGTAGCCAAATTATGGAACCAACCTAGGTGTCCCTCAACAGACAAATGGATTACAAAACTATGGGAAATACACACAATGGAATTCTACTCAGCCATAAAGAAGAACAAAATGATATCATTTACAAGAAAATAGAAGGACCTGGAGAACATTATGTTCAGTGAGATCAGCCAATCACAGAAGGAGAAGGGTCATATGTTTTCTCTCATATGTGCAAACTAGGGAGTAGTTGGGATACAAGAAGGACTCCACATAATGGTGAAGAAGCCTCAGTGGAGCCAGGGACGTGGTCTAAGGGAAGGGGAGGGGAAGAATGAAGTTCATTAATGGAATTACTACCATTGACCATGTGTACATATGAGACTATACCAACATCAATGTCAGTACCCTGTATTGGGGGGATGAGGAGGTGGGGGGCACCAAGTGCTGAGTGCATGTATGCTACTGTCAACTTGATTTTCATTGTGATGTGAGACTATAATGTACCAATAAAAGCACATTTAAAAAAAAGATTGCATTGAATCTATGGAACAAATTGTATAGAATTGACATCTTCATAATATTGATATGTAAATTATATAATTTACTTGAGATATATATCTCCCTATTTATATAGGCCATCTTTAATTTCTCTTGGTAATAATTTGTAATTTTCTGTGTGAAGGTAATGCACATCTTTTGTAATACTTATTCCAAGGAATTTGATGTTTTTCGCACCTGTTAAAATTCTGTCATTTTTTAACAATGAGCCTGAGCCTGATAGAATACAGTTGTTTTCTTGCATATGTCTTTATCCAATACCCTTGCCACATTTACGTATTGATTATAATAGTTTGTATGTTTTTACTTTGGATTTTCTATGAGCTCAGTCATATCCTTTGAAAGGCTGAGAGTTTTCCCTTTTTAAACTCACATACCTTTTGTTTTTCCACTTTACTGTAATGACTGAGATCTCTAGTACAGTGTTGAATGGGAATTTGACAGTGGGCATCCTCGTCTTCTTCCAAATAGCAAGGGGAAGTTTTAAATATTTTGCCTTAATTGTGGTATTTATCATAGTGCTTTTTGTTTTATTTTTTATATTTATTCTTTATCAGACTATGGAAGTTCCTTTCCTTGTTCTAGTTTGTTGCAAGTTTTTAACCTAAATAGGTATAAAATTTTGTTATATGCCTTTTCTTCATTAATCATAACTGTCAGGGGTTTTCTCCTTATGTGGTAACTGAATTGATTGCTATACTAATATTAAGCTCTCAAAGGGTGATTATTAAACTAGATAATGATTTTTCAGACTGTAAACTTCTCAAGAATTTAATTGCCAACTGTTTAACAATGTCTTTAGCACATAGGTGGTTGCTTTTGTTAGCTAACTAGTAGTTAAATTAACATGTCATTTGGGGAAATATACCTCTTTCCATCCAAATTAGTACCTATGAAACAACTACATTATAATATGACCCAGCAGGATGCTGTTCTATATACTGTGTAACAAAGATACATAAGAAGCAGCTTCAGCCTAAGAGTTGTAATATAATTTGTGAGAGCATAGCAATTCTTAGGTAATGATGTTAATATAAAGCTATATTTAATATTTTAATGAGGCATTAACTAGCCTGTGTCTTTTATAAAGAAATTGATGAGTATTCAGAATTCCAGGCCCAAGGAATAGCACAAGATTGAAACAGCAGACTTGAGAACATTAAATTATCTAGAATAAAGTATAAGTATGATAATAGTTAAAGATAAGACTGCAAAGTAGGGCTCAAATTCAATCAAAGAGGATCTTGAATGCCCAGCTAAAGATTAGACTTGGTTCTGTAAGCAACTCAATTTTACAGATAAGGAAATATATCTTGAGAGGTCATGACCTGCCTTTGGTGATACTGAATCAGAGCTGGGAGATCATAATAAAACGAATGTATCTTCTTGAACCTGAATAAAATATTCTAACCCTGCCAAACTAGTTTTTATGGCTGATTATTATACTGGTATTGCTTTATATCCATAATGATAGTTTGTTTCTTGTCCTTTTAAATTATATTCTTCTATGTCTAATTATATTTCCCAGTTGCAAAGCTAAATTGATGAGGAGTGGAAAAAACAATTATTCTGTATCCATGACATATATAATAGGCATTCATGTCATATGATACTGAATGTTAAAACGAGGTCACGGGGCACTGGAGAAAAGGAAACAAGCAATATAGTACCTCTGGGTGATGAATGTGAGGGGAAATATCTTACATAGGGTACTAGCGAGGATATTCATCATTTAGTGCTGAAACCCTGATGACATGATAACAAGGTTTTTCTAAAGTAGCCCTGATACCGAATCCAATAGAACCACTTCATGATGACTTCTTTTTTCCTATAGCTCAGTGCCTTCTTAAAATAAAGGGCCAATGGCCACAACCTTTGTTTGAAATGGTGAAAATGCCTGTACCATTTCCTTTTTTGTTTCTGTCTTTATTATCTTAATATTCAGAACAAATCTATTTTATCTAGCACATATTTTATGCAACTCAATGGTTGACATTTATAGTCACAAAGAAAAAGTGAAAGGAGAAATAAGTACTAAATGGATAAAAAACTAATAGTTTTGTTATTTTTATGTAGCCTTTTGGATAATAAATGATATTTTTCAGAAAACATGGATTGCATATAACAATTGTCAGTAAATAATTGAAAATGAATGAATGAGTGGAAAAATGAATTGTTACTGTCATTCCTTAATAATCCTGGAAATAAGATACTCCTTTCTCATTCATTCATTTTAAATAATAACTTAAAATGTATTTGCCTTTCTCAGTATTATAGTTATATTATCCACTTAATAATAATAATAATAATGTCTACATTTTATAACACAAACTAAAATTTATAAGCTAAGTTGAACTAAAAATGAAAATGGTTAACTTTAATAATAAAGGAAACTTTAGTTCCGTTTAGCCTCTAGGTCAGACTTCATAGGCTATATTTCAAATTTAAAGTTTTGCCAGCAACATAAACAATCATTGTGGTGTTAATAGTGCCACCTCAGCACATGATTTTCTCATTCTATCTGCCGTTTTATCTCTTGTGGACCAGCAGGTACTGATTCATAATTCACCTGCTTTGCCCTCTCTCCTTAAATACAGTAATATTGGCAGAATACACATCTTACTACACACTGATACATACCAGTACCTCACAGATTTGGGGAATTTACAACTGTAGAGAATTTTTGGAAGAGAAATTTGACATGGTCCTTAGAGGAGAATCAATAAGGTATCCATCAAAATTGCCCATCTAGGAACACTTCTTGAATCGGTGAATTAGGTAGCCTTAAAATGAATAATTTAAAGAGCAGTCAGAGTTGAGAAAAAATATATTTCTAAAGTCAGAAAATAATGTCAGCCAGGAACAAGCTATGCCCAATCATTGTATAAACAATAAATAGCAGTATGTAAGAGGGAAATGAGGAGATGGAATAGGAATTGTTCCTCAATGCTCATGTAAAGTTGAGTCTAGTTGAGTGTTACTGGGCTCCACATGCTCAGGATAATTATTGTCAAGGTGTTTGGTTGGAAAGAATTCCTTTAAGTAAATATTTAGATTGACAGAGAGGAAAAGCAATGAGAGACCACTGTGGGTGAAGGGTCAGAACATGGCCAAGAGACCTAAGTGTCTTCATGGAGGCACACCCCAGCTCAGAGACAGCAGATAGCAAAGGGGGTATATTTTACATAGCTGCATTGCTGGGGAAGATCTAGAAGGATATAACAAATACGTGAAATTTGGTAAAATGAAAAATGACTAAAATTATTCATAAAAATTGACCTTGATGACAAGAATAACTTTGATACCATTTCTGTTAGTATTTTTAAATGCAAATAGGTAAAATAATTATGGTATAAAGTACACATTTGTATGTGTGTGTGTGTTTAATCATGTTCTTAAGTGTTTGAGATAAATGTATAACTTCTTCTGTTTGGGAGAGTGATGAAGAAGCCAGACAGAAAGGTATTGACATATGATTGGCTGGCCATATGAGAAGTCCCATCTGGGGATTTCTAGAGCTAATATAGATAAGCTGGAACAGGGATTCCAATACCAAGGCCCAACTCCACATATCCTGCAGAAGCCACTGAAACACCAAGGAAAAGGTCAGAAATTAGGAAGAAAAGCTGAACATAATAAATGTTAGCTGTAGAATGCTGTTAGTACTTTATTACCAAACTATAAAGATCTACAGCACGTTTACTTATCCTAAATTTTATACCTAGATAAATTTGTTCTACCTTTAGTAAAAGTTACTAAGCAGTAAATTGTATCCAAGACATTAAGTAGTACCCCTGAGGAATGCAAGAGTAATATATCTCCAAAAGGGCTTGAAAAATAATCTAAGGAATAATAATTTATTGTCAGAGTTATACCCTATTTTTGTTCAGAGCTCTTTTACTTATGCTTTTTTTAAAACATATTTGAGTATTTTAAATATATCTCAAAGGATCTACCATACTGGATAATAAATTTTTAAATTGCTTTTTCATTTTCAATTATGTCCGTTTTGCAAATGGACTTCTTTTCTAGGGATGTAAGAATACAGTATTGTACTGTTCCTAAAGTTAATTGTGAACACACTTGAGGATCATCATGCAAAACTCAGTTGGGAGATTTTACCCACTTTGCCCTAATACCTTTTTCTTTCAAAAGTGTATTCCTGCCACCATTGGCTCCAGTGTCCTTTGTTTGAAACTTCATTGATAGTCTTATATTTTTTCCTTCTACTAATGTTATTTTTGGTATTTTGATAAGGCTTTTGAATTTTTGCTGTATTTTTAGTTTTACTTAAGTGCTATAATAGTTCAGCTTTATTAATTTAGACTTTGGAAATTAGGGCTGGTTTATATATGTTTTATCTAAAGAGTTACTTTTTTCATTATACTAAAAAGTAAATTTTTAAAATTTTTGTTTTAAATTTATAATTTTTTTGTAATTACTTTCTTATCTTACATCTATTTAACTATTTATTTCTACCTGGCTAAAGAATACAAATTATATGGTTCTGTGTTCAAAATTTAACCAAATTACAGTTAAATAGAAGGAATAAGATTTAATGTTCTACAGCACTGTAGGGTGACTACAGTTCACAAACTTATTAGATATTTCATAAAGAACCAGAAGAGCTTGAAGCTACCTAACATAAAGAAATGAAAAATGTTTAAAGAGAGAAAAAAGCTAATTACTCTTATTTGATCATAAAACATTATATACATGTTTCAAATTATCACACTATACCCCATAACTATGTACAATTATTATGTGTCAGTTTAAAAATTAAAAAGGAGCTGGGCGTGGTGGCGCACGCTTGTAATCCCAGTACTTGGGAGGTGGAGACCAGAGGATCTGGGTTCGTGGCCAGCCTCAGCTACTTAGTGGGGCCCTCCGCAACCTCGTGAGACCAAGTTTCAAAAATAAAGACTAAAAAATAGGGCCAGAGGTGTAGCTCGGAGGTAGAATGCCCCTGGGTTCAATCCCTGGTACCGCAATAAATAAATAAATAAATAAATAAATAAATAAATAAAATTAAAAAGGAATTAATATTTTCTTTTACCAAACATGTTAGTTGGAAATGTTCTCTCCTTGGTATGTGCCTAACACAATAAAATCTGTTCTGAGGTTAGTTTCATATGGAATAGACAAGGACTATATCCACCCATTCAGCTGGCTTTCTATAAAGCTCACCACAATGCCATGTACCTATGAAAAGTGGATCTTAATAAATAGCATTTAACATCTCTATCTTACATCATTTCCCCATCCTTTCTACTTCTTGGCAATTTGTATGTTATTTTCTATAGAAATTCACAATAAATGTGGTGGCATTCCATATAATTTATTAATATGCCATATTTTATTAAATGTTTTCTAAATATATAATAGAAAATATAATGTTTTAAAATATATAATGGAAATATATTTAGTTACAAAACATGATATAGTTTGAAGTTGAATGCTAGAAATATGGGATTTTTTTTTGTGTGTGTGTGGTACCGGGGATTGAACGCAGGAGCATTCTACCTCCACCCTACGCCCCTGGCCCTATTTTTTATACTTTATTTTGAAACCGGGTCTCACAAAGTTGCGGAGGGCCTCACTAAGGAGAGAGAGAGAGTCAGACAGGGAGAGAGAGAGAGCTGAGGCTGGCCGCGAACCCGGATCCTCCGGTCGCCGCCTCCCAAAGTACTGGGATTACAAGTGTGCGCCACCACGCCTGGAATATGGGAAATTTTTAAAGGCAAGATTATTCCATATTAGCATTTTCTTTTTATTTCCTCTAGGAACAAAATTCCGGTCTAATAGAATTTTAATCCATATATTTGCAAATTAAAACGAAAGTCTTCTCTGCCCTCAAATTATTTTACTACGCTCTAAAATTCTTTCAAAATGTCTTATTTCTGCCTATTGTCACTTGTAGTCAATATTTCACAAATGAAAATATTCTATACATTTAATAACAATTAACTTAGTCTAAACTTTTTATCTCTGATTCTAAATACTTGGAATAATTGGTCATGGAATAACTTTAGGATAATATAATACTAGAACTAAGTAACTGAGGAACCTGTGAGATAATACTTGGACTAGCTAAAAATTGAGAACAGACAAATGAAAAGTAATAGTTATTTCCCAAAATACAAAAAAAATAACTGAACTTCTTGGTTAACTAGATTAAACAATTATTTTGCAACAGTGATTAGCCATCAAGGCAAATAAGCCTGAATTTAATTTGATCATCTTACTTTCTAAACCTGTGTTTAAAAATATATTGTGTTTTTTATGATTGTTGATGAATGTGGCTGCACTAAGCTCACAGCAGAAGATCAATGTTTTAAAATTTGAAACAGTATAGGTTTGTATTGATTAATGTAGCTAAATCAAACCAGAGGTTTTGTAACAGCTTTCTTAGACAGGCTGCTCCCTAGTAATGGCAACCTATCAATTTTAGCTTTCCACTGATAAATCAGCTTGAAAATTGGATGTCAAAATTTTTTTCACTGAAGTAGTGATTTTTCTGTGCCCTTTAACCTTTTCTGATATATTAGATTGCTTTATAAGACTAAGCTCTATCTTACAGAAAGCAATTGTCAAATTGACATTTGGATAGATTTTCAAATTATTTTATCATCTGTTTTCATCCATATATATGAAATACACATATGTATAATCATAAACATTAAACTCCCTAACCGGAAGGATTGTTTACCTTGAGAGATATTGAAATGCACATTACAGAACTGTAGATCTTCTATTTATGGATCTTAGAAGTTCAAAGAAGGTCAGAATCTCCTCTGGAAGATGAGGGCACATGCTTCCAGAAGTATTTTAGTTTTCATTGAGTAGAAACATTGATTGTTTCTTTTCTTGTGGATTGATTTTCCCCCTCTTTATTTCCTTGAAAAATACTAATGGGTTAATTAATGGCAACTCTGCCATATTACTGTTTGGTCAATAGTTACTGGTATTCTTTATTACCAAAAACAAACAAAAAACCTGACAGCACTTTCTTATTTATCAGGAACCAGTACTGAGCATTTGAAATAACATGATTTGATTAAAAGCACATAAAAACAAGCTTAATTTGTATTTAATAGGGTAGATTTCAGTGACAGCTGACCATATTATACCTTTGTGCCTACATAGCCAATTTTAAGTTAGCCTGAGAAGGTATTGATTGTGAAGTTTCTGTTGTATAATTACTTTTTCAAGGGAAAAAAAATGCATGGTGTATTGATCTCGATGGGAGGATTTGAGTAGCAGTTTCCCTTGGCTAACAGTGAGTGTCATCTTTCAGCCATGATAAATGGTAAGGCTCTGGCTCAGCATAATTACTTTGTGGTGAAATGAACCTCTTATCCCCTTCTCCTTTCCAGCAAGGAGATATAGGAATCATCTTTATCTGAAAGCCATGATTTACTGAACTAATCATCATCTTAATAGAGGAAAATCTTTTTCCCCCTAGAGTATGCCCAGTTTTGCTAACTGAAACAGAAATACATTACAAAATGATGAGATTTAAAATTTTTAGAATCCACAAATATACATCTTTTTAATGACCTCTCAATTATTCTGATCTATGCTTTTGCCCATCAGTCCACATCCAATCTACTAAGTAACTTTCAATCTTACATTAGGTATAAGTTAAAAGAGAAAAGGTAGAGATGGTCAAATCTTATACACCTATTTTGGCAATAGGGGGAATCATTGTTTTAATAAATGATAAATTTTGTGATACCTATTACATTTAGCAAATATACAAATTAGGTTATTTAGTTAAAACATGTTCTAGCTATACTTTTTATATAATTTTAAGCATTAAACAATATTTCTGTTTTATATTTTCCTATGATAGCTATTTCCACTAGGCAAATAAGATGATGCTTGAATGTGAAACCGTATAGTCCCTACCACTTCTAAGAACCTAGGATAATTTGTATTGTTTTTTAGCTATATGACAAAGATGTTTAATGTATTATCAATTTTTCATTAAGCTTACATTATATTTTGCTGAAAATAGATCTGTATTTACTTGCCAGTACTTTAATATTGCCCCTGGGTAATGACTTTTAGTTAAGTAATGTTATTTAAAGAATATCTGGCAGTCATTTTAGATCACTTTAAGACTGCTGTGAAGGGTTTGGATAAAGGTCATTTCCAATGATTGTGCTTAGTTAAATAAATGTGAAAGGTTTCACAAAGGGAATCTTGCTTTTCAGTGTGCTGTCATAAATTTCCTCTTAGCACATCTGGGAATACCAAGTAAAATGTAGTTGTTTCTGCCTTGAAGGCAGTCTATTTTATATTTTCTCTCCCTTTGTTTATTTTCTCCTCATAATTCTGTTTATTCCCACAACTGAACACAAAGGTTTCATTTGTCATAAATTAGATCCACCACTTCTGACAGTTTGTGGAAACCCCTATATATTTTACTCTAAACATTTAGAAAGAGTTGATTTCTTTGCTAAGACTTATTGAAAAGTGTTTTTATTTATTTATTTATTTATTTTTTAACCATTCCTCCTTGAATGTGATCCTGGTTCACAGTTTGCTCCCACTCTAGCCACAGCTGGCCTCTTGCTGTTCACAGCTAAAAAGTGAAATCAATGCTTGTCTAACGAAATGCAGATGAAAGCCATTCTGATCATACATAGTCATTTCCCGTAATTTTATCAGCCTTCAATTACTCCTATGATCTCTGGAAAGCATTGTTTATTCAAGTAAATACAGACCCAAGTTCTGTGTTGAGATGAGCTGTCGTCTAGGAAGATAATACTTCCTTAAAGCTATAAGCATTGTAAATAGCTCATCATTATGCGGCATAGTTTTCTAAAATAACTATTGCTTTTGTTCCCCTAAGGAAAGATTATGTCTCTAATCAAGGCATTTATCATTTAAATTATAAAAATGTGTACTCTAAGCAAAGATGTCACTTTATTCTCATTGTTAACACAATTTAAAATTCTGAAATAAAAAATGCTAAAATACCTCAATCCAAGTTATCATTGATCAAGTATTTTAAAAAATATTTATTTGAACAAGATTGGATGGAACGCTCCATTGTAGCAGAAAGCTTCAAAGGTCACAGAACTACAATGAGTTTGATGGAAAACAGCTTTTCTCCTTCCTATTTTAAATGGTTCCTACTTTGATTACAAGCATTTATTATAATTATCAAGAGATTAGGCTGTTGTTATAGAACCCTGGTAATGGAACCATTTAAAAGGAATATAATGGCAGTTTATTGGATTCTGCAAAAGAAAAGAGCACAGATAAAGTGGTTGTTTTTGTAAATGGTTCGACTGCTGGCTGAGTACACTAATTTTATTATTCTATCTTGGTTCATTTGCTTAGTAGTTTTTGTGGCTAGGAGTATAATGTTTTCTAATATATAACCTGTCCTCTGATCATTTCTATGGTTTACATCTTTTATAGGGTACATATGTATATTTGTTTGTGTGTATGTATATAAATATAGAATCAGTATTCTCTAATATGTGATCATTGTTTTAAAATTTTATATTTAGACAATATTTTTCCTAAAATAGTTTAATACTAACTTATATTTTGAATTTTAAAACTTAGTTGTATAGGATGAGTCCATTCCTTTATTCACTTCTAATTGATGTGTACTTATTCTTTTAGTTGTAATAAGACAATTATTAAAATAAATACCCAGGAAATTAGTGAGTTAAGACCTATTTGGTGCTAATATACTTTCTATAAAAATCAATGCAGTTGATATTTAGGGTTGATATATTTTGGGTCTTTTCTAATTCCTCAAAGGAGAAAATATGGACCTTAACAAAAACTTTTTTCTTTTGAGACTTCAATTTGTAGTCAGACACAAGAAAATGCAAGATATAAAATTTTAAAAGAACCTAAACTCAATAAAGTAGATTTCACTGTCCTTTCCTGGGCTTTGAACTAGTAGAATTGCAATGTTTGCTAAAAATACCAGCGAAAACAATTAGAGAATTGATGTCTTCTGAGAAAAGGAACCAAGGCACTAAATGCTATCTGTCAGAGGTGCCAGTGTAGGTAGAAGGCTCAAGTTCAGAAAAACAGTTTCTTATGAGGTGAGAGACAGGGAGGGGGGCTTAGTGCTGTTTTAGAAAATATAGACTTCCTGAAAGCAAAGATCACCTAGTAGATACCTTGCACAGTAGCTATCTTGAGATAATAGGCCTTCAAGAATATTTTCTGGAAACTTGTTTTGTTTTTATCAAAGCAGCAAAGGAAGCACCACTTTTTAAATCCTAGATTTTATATTTCTTAGAAGAATTTCAAGTCATATTATCTCTTTTAGTATTTCATATTGTCAATGTACATATAATACTAATGGTTTCATTGCTTAAAATTTATCCAAAAGTTTATAAATCACTTGGTATATACCATGAGAAGGCTTTACCTACAGTTTAAAGTTTCCTTGAGAAAATAACTCACTGTAAGGGTATGGCGTAGCCTGCTTTTCTTTATTACTGAGTTTATTGTATATATTAGAGGAATTTGAAATTGTAGTTATATACCTGGTAGCATAAAAAGTGATGGTGGGAGACATCATTCAGAAAGACTGTGTTCCACACTAATTTAATGCTAATTAATTTAGTTCTATACTAATTTAATGCTATGCTTTGCTTTAAAAAATGTTATACCTGTGTAAATATGCATGCATTAATCTTTAACAAAGGCATATATGGATAATTAAGAATTGTAAGTGCATGGGGGTATACATAAATAAATAAAAATTATAGAAGCATAGACCATGAAATGTTTCAAAAGGATAATTTCTGTTTTCCCATGACTCTTACAATATCTATATTTTAAATGATTTTTAAAAATTTACATATATTAGTTGAAAACTATCACTATCATTATCAAACTAACTTTGCATAACAACTTAGTTTTATCTTAGACCTCAGATGTAAACAATATCACATATTACGCTGATTGTGCTGATCACATTAATTTCACGAATAGGAATCTAGTCCATGGTGATGCTAGAATCTGTTTCGAAGAGTAACCTAAGAGTAATAGCATTTTTACTTGGGAGGCTGAGACAGGAGGATTGCAGGTTCGAGACCAGCCTCAGAAATTTAGGGAGACCCTCAGCAACTTAGCAAGACCCCGTTTCAAAATAAGACTAAAAAAATAGGGCACGGAGTGTACCCCCCCCCCGAGTTCAATCCCCAGTACAAAAAAAAAAAGCATTCTGCTTGGTGGAGGTATCATGAGCATACATTCCTCTTAGATCAATAATTTTAAATGTTTCTGTAAGTGCCATTATTCCCATTTTATACCCAGTATTACTTAGGAAGTCATGGAGACTAAGATTAGGATTGCACCAGCAGAAAGGTTTGTGTTTACTTGCTGGAATGGTAATAAGGCAACTGAGTAATACTGAAAATAAAACAAGAAAACTTCACTCATTTAAGCACTTTGTACCAAAAGAAGTAAGAGTTTCATTTCTAGAAATTGTTACAGGTTTCTGATCCTTTTTGTGTGTGTGTGTGTGGTACCGGGGATTGAACCCGCCAGGGCATTCTACCTCCAGGCTACACCCCCAGCCCATTTTTTATTCTTTATTTTGAAACAGTCTCACTAAGTTATGGAGGGCCTCACTAAGTAGCTGAGGCTGGCCGCGAACCCATGTCCTCAGGTCTCAGCATCCCAAGTACTGGAATTACAAGCGTGCGCCACCATCCCCAGCTCTGATCCTTTTAAAATCTCTAAAGGCCATATTTTTTATGTGCCAATAGGAAACGTATTTGTTGACAAAATCTAAATTAGGCGAATACTGTATGGTTATTTGTTGCCTTTATCCTGCTTGTCATTATTTAGACATTTCTTTGTAGAAATATTAATTTATTCAATTAAGGAGTACTATCCCAAATGCTTTTTAGAGTGATAGATAATACAAAATAGCTATACTATACTACTTTCCTAACATCCAAAAAATCATGGTTTGCAAAACATAGCCCCAAGGGTTTTGGATAAGGACTCAACAGTGCAATTAGCAGGGCACAGGTGCCAGGAGACCTGTAGAGATCAGAAATGAAAAATAAACATAAGATCTTTGAATAAATGATTCTTTCTTTTCCTTAGATAATTTCACACAGACCAGAGGTGTTTTGAGCAGTGGATGTCAAAGATGCTGTAGAATTAGCAGTATTTAGAAGGGAGGTACAAGGGCATGTCATGATTGTTGATGACCTTCCAGGTCAAAATCAGATATTCCATTGGGAATTATTTCCAGTTATAGTTGGACTGGTTAGTCCTTGAGAGCCTTCACTTTTGGAGTCCAATTCAGTAATTTTAATCTATATTACGAGAAGCACTTCTTTACAACCTCACAAGACCATCCCTACCACTATGAGTGATTGGTTTCAAATTGTATTTAATCAATATAATTTGTCCACTTATCCTAAAGTTGAAGACAGGATAGAAATTGCAGATTTTTGAGCTCTATTCAGTATCTTAGTTACTCAGGAATAGTAGTGGGAGCTTCCTCTCAAAACATGTTTTAGCACATTAATAAAAATAATAGTAAAATATTTTGAAAATTCTCCTGATAAAGAATATTCTGAATATTTCGGAGCTCCCACTGGAGGATTTCTTTCATCCCAGCATATTATGAGGTCAAAAAATTAGGATAATTACATGTCAGAAAAATAGAAATAATTTAGCTTTTGTTATCAAACTTTAAAAATATTTTGGTATAATTTTTACTTTGAAGTTTTTTTGCTTGGTAAAAGTTGGAATCTAAAACATCATTTGAAACACTCATTTGTTTCAGAAATTTTTCTAATTATCATACTAAGATGATTTTTATTTGTATTTTTTACAGTACTAGAAATTGAAACAAGGGGTATAGTTCTTCCACTGAGCTATATCCCTAGCCCTTTTTTAATGTATTATTATTAGTATTATTATTATTATCATTATTCTGAGGATTGAACTCAGGGGCATTCTACCTCCAAGGTACACCCCCAGCCCTTTTTATTTTTCATTTTGAAACAGAGTCTCATTAGGTTGCTCAGGATCTGGCTAAGTTGTTGAGGCTGTCCTCGAACCTGTGATCCTCTTGTCTCAGCCTCCCAAGTACTGGGATTACAGGCATGCACTGTCACACCTGCCTTCCAGTCTTTTTCACTTTTTATTTTGGGACAAGGTCTTACTAAGTTGCCAAAAATGACCTCAAACTTGTGAGCCTCCTGCCTCAGCCTCTGGAGTAGCTGGGATGACAGGTGTACACCACCATGTGCACCTTAAACTAAGACGATTTAAATTTAGAGGGCCTTTTTTATTCATTTTCAAGCATTTATGGAGAATTCAAGAACATTTTTTCGTATTTGAAATGTTTCTTTATAAATAATACAATAATAGCCTAATTAGCAGATTTGAAGTAGTTAAAACACTGAAACAATTAGAAATATAATTTCAATGTCCCTTTTTCCAAGTCATGGGAAAGAGATCGACAATTTGTCTATGCTTGAATGCTGCCTCCTTTCCATTTAGATTTCTTGTTGATTAGACAGAACAAACCTAGACTACAACATGTCTCTTCTCTATTTGGCTTTTTTTCCCCAATAAATATTTGTTAAACAGTAAAAGGGTCACTTTTGATGCCAGGAGTATTATCCTAGACCAGGAGCCCTTTCTAGGAATTCATTTATGATAAATTACATATCAAGGCAATTAATGCTTACCTTCCTTCCCTATTCCAACTTTTTTTTATCATCATACCTAGACAGAAGTGCTAAACTCAGGGAAGTGGCACAACCTTCCCTTCCAAAAAGTCAGTGACTATTTATGTACACCTCTGTGTAACCACCGATGGAATCTTGAAAATATCTTGGCTAATTATTTTCTGTCTTGTTCCCCATCATTAATTATTTGATCTCCACCTTTCAAGGAACACTTTAGCTGAACACTATTCACATCTGAAAGCATTATTCTGGGAACAAAAATGTATTCATTTCTTTACCTTATAAAAAAAAGTATGTTTTTTCAGGACACAGGAAAGGGAAATCTTGCGACCATATAGATCCATTTACCTGCCACTTCTCCCACCCAGAATCCCTTCTGCTAGATTTCTTATATATATTACCCCTGTGTACACTAGAAATCCCCACAAGAGCATATCAATCTTCCCTTAACATTTTATATATATACACACACATTAAAGAAATATTACACACGCACACACACACACACACTACACACATTAAAGAAGTGGGGAGGAAAACTAATTATTTACATTACCCAATTTCCCTCCCTCCTTTCCTTCCTTCCTTTTCTTTCTTTCTTTCTCTTTTTTTTTTTTTTTTTTTTTGTACTAGGGATTGAATCCAAAAAGCACTACCTCCAAGCTGCACTCCCAGCCCTTTTTATTTTTTATTTTGGAACAGTGTCTCATTAGGTTGCGGAAGGCCTCACTGTGTTGTCAAAGCTAGCCTTGAACCTGAGACCCTCAGCTTCCCAAGTATTGGGATTACAGCCATGTGCTACCACACCCCACTGACTTTTACCGTTTCTAGTGCTCTTAGTTCATTTTTGTGGGTTTATGTTTCTGTCTGATGTTTTCTTTTAGCTTGAGGAGTTTCCTTCATCATTTCTGATAGCACAGATCTGTTGTCAATGAACTTATACTTTTCCTTTTGCTGAAAATGTAATTAATTTATCTTGATTCTTGAAGAATATATTCACTAGATATGGAGTTCTTTCATTGACATTATAATATTTTTCATTAAGCACTTTTAATAGATTATAATATTTTTATGAGCTTTATGTTATTTCCTTTTTTCTCCTTTTTCTCTGATCACTTTCAATATTTACCTTAGGTTTTCAACAGTCTGTGTTGTGTGTACATTATCATTACCCTCTAGGGGATCACTCAGTTTATCAAATCTGTGAATTTATATAGTTTCAAATGGGGAATATTTGAGGCCATTATTCCCCCCCTTTTTATTTTGCTGCATTTTCTCTCTTTTTGGTACTCCAGTTACATGTATGATAGACTTTCTGAGATTGTACTACAGATGCCTAAAGGCTGTTTATTTATTGTTTCAATCCTCCTCCTCCTCCTTCTTCTTCTTCTGATTGGATAATTTCTATTGATCTATCTTCAAGTTTACTGACTTTGTTATTTCCATTCAGCTACTAAACCCATTCATTGAATTTTTATTTGAGACATTTTACCTTCTCATTGCAAAATTTCCATTTGGTTCTCTTTATATATTCCATTTGCTGAGATTTTAATAGCTTTCCTTCTTTATGAATGATTTAGTTTGCCACAGTCACTACTTTAAATGCCTGTCTAATTCCAACACCTGATTCATCTTGGAGTTGGCATCTATTGATTATCTCTTCTCTGAGAATGAGTCATACTTTTTAAGCCTTTACAAGTTTTTATTGTTTCCCAGACTTTATGAATGGCATGTGGAAGAAACTGGCTTCTATTTCTTTCCTCCAAGGAGTGTCAATGTTGTTTTAGCAGGCAAGTAAATTGTTGAGATTCCATCTGTTCCATCTTCGGTGGACTGTGGCTTAGATCTTAGTGTAGATTGCCTGTGTCTGTGTTACTGCTACATGGTTCAGAAGACTTGAGCAGAATTTAAGCATGGACTGCAGTGGTTCCTCTGAGGCACTCTTCTCGATTGATTCCAATCTTCAGCAGCCCTTTTATCCTGAGGCTCCTTCCCCTCTTTCCAGAAAAATTCTGTGGAGAAGCAGCCATTCTATGAGAGTCTCTGTCACTGCTCCCTTACCAGGACAGTTACTGCCCTCAAGACCAATCCTCAAAAATGAACCCACCCTGGGCTAACCACTCCTCTCCAAGTCACCCAGTTCTGTTTCCTTTCAGGAGCCCGTGGGTAGTGGTTGTGGTTGTTGTTTCTATGTGGCCCAGATTTTATAAGTGTTATCTGTGGGACATTTCATTTATCAGAAGCTTGTTCCTCCGAAGTAGAAACAGAAGCCACGCTAGGAGCTCTTTCTCATTGCTCTCTTTTTCTCGCCACTCCATCAATATCCCTGCTGCACATACTGCCCTGTATTATATAGGTCTATCTATAAAGTATATTGAAATTCTGACCCCTTCTCTGCATTTGCAGTGCTACCTACTGCCATTTTCTCCATCTTGGACTTCTCCAGCATCTTCCTAACCTGCCTTTCAGGCTCTGCTTTAATCCTTGCCATTTATTTGTCTCAGAAAGAAGTCAGATTGAGACAAAGTACCTCTTATTACTATCCTTTTCTTAAGATCATTTTGTTGCTTAAGCATCTCAAACTCATATCCACAATATTGTGGGCCATTTAAGTTTACTAATCTTTGTTGCATTAACACAGTTCTTAGAGTTTACAGCCACTCAAAACAAGCACTAAGCACTATTTATTTATTTTTATGGTACTGGAGATTGAACCCAGAGGCATTCTACCTCTGAGCTACACCCCCAGCTGTGTTTTATTTTTTAATTTTGAAACAGGGTCTCACTAAGTTGCAGAGGGCCTCACGAGGTTGCTGAGGCTGGCCTTGAACCTGTGATCCTCCTATCTCAGCCTTCCAAGTACTACAAGTGTGTGCCACCAGGCCTGGCAACAGGCACCATTTTTAAGCACAGGGTGATCAAGACCAGGAAAGGCCTCTGCCCTCAGGAGCAAGTGAGAGGTTGTGTGAATGGACCAAATACTCACCAGGCCCTGACTCACAGTAAATGATATTTTTAAATGAAGAATCACCACCTCCCTGAAAACAGATTCCAAAGTATGATTCAAGAGCTGCCAATTAGGGTTTTCTTAAATAGAATACTGCATGGCCAACAGAATTGACATGTTCAGTGCAGAAATCTAAACAGTTGTTTTTACTGCAGACTTCCATTTATTTAGAGAACTCTTTACCAGAGCCCCTGAATATTTGAGTGATTTTAGTTCCTCTATAGGAACAGTATTTATCTCTTGTCTTAAGATATACATAAAAAAGGTTCTAGCTATTTTACAAAGGGTTATTGCCATCTTTAAAGAGCTCATTAATCAATAAGATCTGTCAGTGGCTTTAGAAAGGATTTGCTGTCAGGGAAGACAGAGGTCACATATTATAAGCTAAATGTACATCATTTAATGCTCATTATTTATATTTAGATTAAAAAACTTCTGTAGAAGGTCAATCAATGAACTATGGATTGGTGAATTGTGAAGAATATACTGAGTTTTCTAGTCATGTTTAATGTAATTTTCTAAGCATTTGAGCTGTCTTTATCTAAAAGAGGAAATATGAAATTGATTACTAAGTGACAGCTGTCCATATATAATTGTGGATTATGTAACATGTGCAGAAAATCTTAGATATGTTAACATCTCACAATTATTAAACTTATGTGAACTACTTAAATTTTCAACATGGAGCAAGGCATGGTTGTACATGCCTCTAATCCCAGTGCTTGGATGACTGAGACAGGAGTATCATAGGTTCAAGGCCAGCACAAAGTAACCTAGCGAGACAATGTTTCAGAAATAAGACAACTTTATAAAATAGTTGGGGGTATAGTTCAGTAATAAAATGCCCCTAAAAAAAGTTCAACATAGAGTCAAAGTAAGCAAAAGTAAAATTTTATGCAAGAAATATCTAAATTGGAAAAATAGTTTAAAGCCGCTTCAAAAGGTAAACAAGAGAGCCGGGCGTGGTGGCGCACGCTTGTGATCCCAGTACTTTGGGAGGCGGAGACCGGAGGATCCGGGTTCGCGGCCAGCCTCAGCTCTCTCTCTCTCTCCCTGTCTCTCTCTCTCTCTCTCTCTCTCTCTCCCTCCCCCCCCCTTAGTGAGGCCCTCC
>PVJS01040214.1:0-18546 GCA_004027185.1 Glis glis | reverse complement strand
CTCCCTACCTAGTGAGGCCCTCCGCAACTTCATGAGACCCGGTTTCAAAATAAAGTATAAAAAAATAGGGCTGGGGGTGTAGTGCGGAGGTAGAACGCCCCTGGGTTCAATCCCTGGTACTGCAAAAAAAAAAAAAAAAGAATAAAAAAATAGGACTAGGGGTGTAGCTCTGAGGTAGAATGCCCCTGGGTTCAATCCCCAGTACTGCAAAAACCAAAAACAAAAACCACAGTCTGGTATGACGGCCCCGGGAAATGAACACAGAGGGCCTCCACCGCTTTATGAAGTGTAAACCACCAGATTTTGGCTGGCTCCCCTCTCTTTACCATGAGAAGTGGAATCAGGGCTGTAGAGTGTTACAGCGCCTCTAGTATCTTAAATATCGCCAGCGTTCAAGTGGGGAGAGGCACTTCATCTTTTTTGGCTGTAAAACTCTCCAGGAAAATATGAAATCCAAAATAGTACACCCAGCTGCAGTTTGACATTGCATAATTACAGCTCTCCTGTTTGTTGTAGGCAAAAGAAGAGACCCTCGCCGTTTCTTAACAAAAGGAGCGGCGGCTGCGTGAATGGCACCCAGTTACTGTGCCCTCAATTTCCTAATCAGAACTGTCAGAGATTACACTTATTAAGCCCTCTTCCCAGCCTCGTGGCATCCGGCAGGTTCCCAGAGTAATGAGGAGGGTTTCCAAGTAGGGCCGGCTTTCCTGCGCCTCTGCACACTCGCACAGAGGCCAGAGGTGCTTTGGGTTGACAGGAGGTCTTGGCTTTCCGGCAGCAGATACTGCAATAAGCACTGATTCATCTAAACGTTATTTTTGTGAAATGTTGGTTGATCCAGTTTTTCAGCAAGAATATGAATACTAAAGAGAACACACCAGGGCATGGAAGGGGTCTGACATCAGGCTGGGCCACTCTCTTTCTGCCTTGCGAAAGGGTCTCTGGTTGTTCTCCAAGATGCCGGGGGCAGCAGGTGGTGGGTGGGGAGCGAATCTGGACAACCAGGCTTGTGGCTCTCTCAGGCTGAAGAGCCGTGTGTTGGTCCGCTCTCTTTGCCTGTTGATCCACTTGACACCTAGCAGGTGCCCACACATTACTTGCTTTCTCGGGACTGGTTATGTATTGGATTGTGATGGAGAGATCATTTGAGGTGCCTCTTCCCCATAATGGTCATGCCTCATCCTCTAACCTCCCTCTCTTTAAGCGTAGAGACTCCACTCCATCTTTGGGACCCAGCACATCCTCAGCATAGAAACAAAATGAAACAAAACTCAGCCCTATCTTGTTTCCTGTAAGATCTGACACCTTGGCCTTCAGCTGGAGGGTCATGAAGCCATCCCTGGGTACCCCAGAGCATGTCTTATGTATGTTCCTGCATTGAACTGTCAGTCCTTCCTACCAATTCTAATCTTCCACTGAGAACTTCTCTCCTGGTCTTTTTGCCGCTGGGACCTCACGAGGCAGCGCCTCCACCCTGCTGCTGCTGAGAGCAGGGTGGGGTGCTAAGGTCCATGGGGAATCTTCTGAGGCTGCTGAAGCTGCCACCTTTTAAGTTGGCCCTGGTGTCATTGCTGTACAGCCTCACAGGGTCCTGGGGAGGAGGTTTCATCTCCTCTTTATGCTGTACTCTAACTCTGGTCTAATTTTTGGTTTAGCTTTAACCTATAAAGAAAACATGCTCTGGGTTGGCTCAGCCACAAGTCAATACCAAAGCCCCAACCCAAATGCCAGCACAGGCACGGCCAGCAGGCTTGCGGCAGGTTCACGTTGGGGCCTGGGGCCCTGGCTGTGGCGTCCTGTGACCGCAGGGGAAAATGGGTTAAGATGACAGAGAGCGATGTCTCCGTTGTAGAGCTGTCTCTGCCGGGGTGTCTGCCCTTCTCATCACAAAAGAGATAATATACAAGGTATTTGCTTTTCCTGGCGCAAAGCAGAAACTATTACCCGTGCCCTTCTGACACGCAGACTTAATGGTGCCAGTCACTTTGCAGCCGCTTAGTAAATATTTATCCCCAAACCTGCAAGAACAAATCCGTCTAGTCAGTCGTGTTCTCAGAGCAGAAACCTCCATTGCACTTCTCCTGTTAACTTTGAAGAAGATTCCAGAACACACAGGCCTATCTCTAAGTGAATCTAGCAGGAGGAGCAGTGGCTTTGACTAGGCAAGCTGAAATCACCATGACAGAGTCCACCCAACAGCAGATTGTGTATTTTGTGGGGGGGCTAGAGAGCCACTCTGAATGAGATTTTTTCTCCTATGTTCAAAACTATTTCAGACCCCTGATTTAGCTAATTATTATGTTTTGATCACCAAAAAAAGGTACTCAATAATGTGGAGATTATCCAGGTCTGCAGATTTCTCAATCTAAAAGCAAATCCAGCCTGCATAAAATATGAGATTTAGTGTTCATTCTCCTTGCCGGGTCCTCTGAACCATCAGCCGGACCTTCCCAGAGGGAAGCTCACAGCTCCTGATTATAATGGCGATGCCAATACCTCTCAATCAATGTTCAGTCAGGAGACAGGAACCACACCTGTTATTTTTGCAGAAGGAATTATTATACTAACTATTTTTTTGTGTGCTACTGGGGATTGAACCCAGGGGCATTCTACCTCCAGGCTATACCCCCAGACCTATTTTTATTCTTTATTTTGAAACAGGGTCTCACAAAGTTGCGGAGGGCCTCACTAAGTAGCTGAGGCTGGCTGCAAACCCGGATCCTCCAGTCTCAGCCTCCCAAGTACTGGGATTACAAGCGTGCGCCACCACGCCTGGCTTATACTAACTATTTATGTTTACATGGAACTCACAATTTAGAGGGTACTTTTCAAGCCGGGCGTAGTAGCGCACACTTGTAATCCCAGTACTTGGGAGGCTGAGACAGGAGGATCGCAGGTTTGCGGCCAGCCTCAGCTACTTAGGCACTCTGCAACTTAGTGAGACCCTGTTTAAAAATAAAGAATAAAAAATAGGGCTGGGAGTGTAGCTCAGAGGTAGAATGCCCCTGGGTTCAATCCCCAGCACCACAAAGAGAGAGAGAGAGAGAGAGAGAGAGAGAGAGAGAGAGCACTTTTCATGTACTTTGTTTCATGTAAAATCATCACAAAATTGGGGAAGGATAGTAGACAGAACATTCTTCCTTATCTAACTAGTAGATAATTATTTTAAAATGTTTCTGCATGTGTGTGAAAGAAAAGCTACACATACACATGGAAAAATAGCAAGTGGTATAAAAGCATTAAACAATAAAAAGAAATTCTCCCTCTTAGCTCTGATCCCTAGTTCTTTTCTCCAACATTTTACATATTCATGCATCAATTTCCTTTTCAAGTACGAGTATACACATAATTATATACACACCCACAAAGCATGCAAAATTAATCAGATTTCGTATAATGCATACATCTATCTACTTTGGTATAAATACATGAAATACTATGTTACACCAGTTCTTTTTTCCTTTTTAGTTTTTGGCCTGGCTTCCCGATTCCTTACTCATTCATCTGCTTGGCATATATTGATTGAGAACCTGCTATGTTCCAGGCACGGCGCCAGGATACAGGGATACACCAGAAAGCAAAAGAGACCAACAGCACTGTGCTGGGGTCTTCTTCCCTTATCCCAGTTCAGTGTTTGGCATTTTATGACCTCCACCTTGTCCCCCAGGCCACCTTTTGCAGCCAATGGCATGGCGGGTGGGTCCCCATTCTATCTTCCCTGTGTAGCAAGAATGTGAGACTTTTGCTGGGCATGGTGGTGCACCCTCGCCTATAATCCCGGTACATGGGAAGCTGAGATAGGAGAATCACAGGTTCAAGACCAGCCTCATCAACTTAGCAAGATTCTCACCAGCCTAGTGAGACCCTGTTTCAAAACAGAAAATAAAAGGGGCTGGGGGGTGGAGCTCAGAGGTAGAATGCTCCTGGGTTTGGCTTCTCGTACCAAAAAAAAAAAAAAAAAAAAAAAAAGTGATGCTTTGACATTTGCTCCTGAGCCTCCCGGCTCCTCGGGTCCAGGTCCAGTCCCCATCTTTGTTGAGCTATTTGGCTTTAGTTTTTACCTCTCACCCTCACTGAGCTGTGAATCCTTTTTTCATTATTGGTATCTTTGAATTTACTTTCTTGCTTTCTAATTTCTATGTATTTAAAAGTCTTTATTTTGGGGGAGCATTGTGCGTTTTTTCTGGATTTCTACATTGTTGTAGCTGAGGTGGGGGTTGGGAGGTCCTACTATGACAGGTGAGTTTGTCATGGTGACCCAAAGTGCTCAGAAGGGTTTTGACAGGTGCTGGGAGAGACTGAGAGTGAGAGAGGTGAGCAAAGGGAACGGGAAGTTGTTTTGCTGGGCACAAAAATATGGTCTTCTGTCTTCCACAGAGAGCAGTTTGAATTGTTAATTACTTTTGTTTATCAAACTATATTTTAATGCAATTCCATGCACAAAAAGGAGTCATATAGAGCTCCCGTTCTATTTGAAATATGACTTGGGCTTCTGGTGATGGAGATGTTGAGTTATTCGTCTTAGTTGCTTGCCATATGGTAGGTCCTCAATACATATTTGTGGAACAAATGAATGAATGAATGATTTGTTAGGACAAAAATTTTGCAGTCATGGTTTTCCATCCTTATTATTTTGAGTAGTTGATAACCCAAGGAGCTCTTGATAACCCAATGGCCCCAGAATAAGTTGGGGGTAAACAAAGGCATTCCTGACACGTGGGGCATGTGAGAAACCTGCAAAACTGCAAAGAGGGAGTTTGAAGGAAAAAACAGTTCTCCAAGGAAGCGATGAATTGAAGTCAACTTAAAAAAAGGCATGAGCTGGGTGTGGTGGTGCACGCTTGTAATCCTAGTACTTGGGAGGCGGAGACCGGAGGATCCGGGTTCGCGGCCAATCTCAGCTACTTAGTGAGGCCCTCCGCAACTTCGTGAGACCCCGGTTTCAGTAAAGGATAAAAAACAGGGCTGGGGGTGTAGCGCGGAGGTAGAACGCCCCCTGGGTTCAATCCCCGGTACTGCAAAAAAAAAGGCATTAAGCGCCTTATGGTAGAAACGTGTTATTGACTCTATGGAGAAAAAAAAAATCAGTGAGAATTGTAGAGTGAAGAGAGGGATCATGGGTTCTTAGCCCATACTGCCTGCCAGGTGTGGTGACAAGTTTGCCTGAGGGGATGTTTTCATAGTGACAGAGGACCAGGGGAGGTTGGGGAAGTGGCAGGCCGGCTAGGGAGCAGTTCTGGTGGATGTAGGAGCAGGTTTTCCAGGACAAGAAACTGACTCAGGAAAAAAAAAAAAACTCAGGTGTTGCGGGGAATGGAAAAAGGGCTTTGGTAGAAAAGGAGGAAGAGCTTAGTAATCACATGACATTGGTGAGGACAGTGGCAGTCAGGCTGGTGTGAGACCAGAAGCTAAATCAGCAGCGGTGGTCAGTGAAATGAGACCCAGGGGCAGCCCCAGACAAGGGGCAAAGAACACTGGACTCCACTGCGAGAGGGTGTGGAGGGCTTGGCGGAAGGAACTCCAGGATGCGTGAAAGACAGAGTGATATGTCTGCAGGTTGCTCTTCCCTCCTCTCTCAAGGATGTGGTCTTCAGACAAAAAAGGTGGAACAGAGCATGTGAAAGGGGAGTTGCAACCAAACAAAGTTAATTTCATAGTGAGAACCAGGCCAGAGGAGTTCTATTGCAGAGATTAAAGGAGCTGTATGAAACTGTTAGCAACTATCTAGAAGAAACCAGAAAATCAGACTGTCCAGCAGATTGGAGGTGGGTCAACAGTCACCACTGGTCCAGGTGGAGCCTCTGTGTGAACTAGAAACAGGCGCCCCATCCTCAAGATATATCACTCCCATCTGTTGGAAAATTATCATAATATATTGATATTTTTAAAATAGGACACTTCATAGTCATCTGCCAGAACAGCTTTACAATATTCAGCACTCAAGTCTCAATATCTACTCTGTATCTGGTCCCTCCTGATAGGGGGAATCTCTTGAGTACCATAAAACCAGGCATCCCCTGCAAGGTGCCTCTGACTTTCAGAGCAGGAAAAGGTGGACTACAGAAATGATAGAATAGGAACATGCTAGAGAACACTGGTGTACTCTACTTAGGAACATTTAGATTACTGGATGGTAGCTGTAAGCAGGTGGGGTGAAGCTGGAGGATGTGGGTCACTGCGGGTGTGGTGTTGGGGACTATATCTGTTTCTCTTTCTCTCTCTCTGTCTCTCTCTCTCCCTCCTTCCTGGCTGCCATGAGCTTGAACTGCTTTCTTCTGCCATGCCCTTCTATCATGATGCTTCTTCCTTGGAGCCAGCTGACCATGGACTGAGCCTTTAAAACCATGGGCCAAAATACACCTTTCCTCCTCTAAGTTGTTCTTGTCAGGTAGTTTGGTCCCAGGATCAAAAAACTAACATAGTACACGTTGCCATAGGCTGGGGTGAAATGTTGAGGTATTTTTTTTTTTTTTTGCGGTACCAGGGATTGAACCCAGGGGCGTTCTACCTCCGAGCTACACCCCCAGCCCTATTTTTTATCCTTTATTTTGAAATCGGGTCTCACGAAGTTGCGGAAGGCCTCACTAAGTAGCTGAGGCTGGCCGCGAACCCGGATCCTCCGGCCTCCGCCTCCCAAGTACTGGGAGTACAAGCGTGCACCACCACGCCCGGCATGTTGAGGTATTTTTAAGTGTTGATTCTTCTTGGAAAATAAAACTTTCAGATGGAAGGCAATAGTTTCAAAAGTCTGTAAATTGGAAAGATTAATATACAATATTTGTAAGCTAGTGGGGCAGAACTAAGGCCAATGAACAGAAGCTCCAGGAGTCAGGATTATTCTTGGTGGAAAGAATCATTTTGAAAGGTAGTGAGCTCTCTGTTGCTAAGGGGTACAAAAAGACTAGATTTTTTTTAAAGGAAGAAGTATTAAGCTTCAGAAAGAAATAAATTATAATTTATACCCTTAATATCCACCCCCCAACTTAAAATATTGGAGTTGGCGGTTCTAATCGGTGGCCAGTGTAAACTGCGGTTCTAGTCTGGCAGGTCTCACAGCGCCTCTGCTTCACCTTCCTCCACTTAGGCTTGCCAGCAAGCTCCAGGCATTGCTTGTGATGGCTGTATTTCCAAGTCTCTTGTTTCGATTGAAGTGAAAGTCACATAACATGAAGTCAATCATTTTAGTGTGAACAATTCGGTGGCATTTAGTACTTTCACAGTGTTGTGCAACCTCCACCTCTATCTAGTTCAGAACATTTTCAGCACCCCCCAAAGGGAAGCCCTTAAGTAATTGGCCTCTTAAATCTCTAAATCTACAACAGTTTTTCCTCTACCCCCATTTGGTGTGCCATTTATTTGTGAAATAAATGCGGTCATTTCTCTTGTTGGATTTCCTACATTCTGCATTTGGTTAGTTGCTTCTTAACCCTTTTTTTTTGTGTGTGTGTGTGGTACCGGGGATTGAACCCAGGGGTGTTCTACCTCCGGGCTACACCCCCGGCCCTATTTTTTACCCTTTATTTTGAAACTGGGTCTGACAAAGTTGCGGAGGGCCTCACTAATTAGCTGAGGCTGGCTGCGAACCCGGATCCTCCGGTCTCCGCCTCCCAAGTACTGGGATTACAAGCGTGCGCCACCACACCCGGCTTTAACCCTTTTTAAAATGTGCTTTTATTGGAGCATTGTTGTCTCACATCACAGTGAAAATCAAGCTGACAGTAACATACACGCACACAGCACTTAGTGCACCCCCGCCTCCCCTTCCCCCCCAATACAGAGCACTGAGATTGACATTGGTATATTCTCATGTGTACACATGGTCGATGGTAGTAATTCCCTTAATGAACTTCATTCTTCCCCTTTCCCTTCCCTGACTCCACTGAGGCTTCTCCACTATTGTCTGGAGTCCCTTTTGTATCCCCACTACTCCCTAGCTTGAGCATATTAGAGAGAACATATGACCCTTCTCTTTCTGTGATTGGCTGATCTCACTTAACATAATGTTCTTCAGGTCCTTCCATTTTCTTGTAAATGATATTATTTTGTTCTTCTTTATTGCTGAGTAGAATTCCATTGTGTGTATTTCCCATAATTTTGTGATCTATTTGTCTGTTGATGGACACCTAGGTTGGTTCCATAATTTGGCTATTGTGAATTGTGCTGCTATGAACATGGGTATGCATAAATTGTTGTAGTTTTCTGGTTTCAATCCCTTTGGAATGATACCCACTAGTGGTATAGCCAGGTCATATGGTAGATTCATTCCCAGTTTTCTGAAGAATCTCTACACTGATCTTCTTAATGTTTTTAACTGTCTTTTCTTGTCTCTTTATCTCCTTTATTTTCTGTAGACTGGTAGTTATGTCTGGAGATGTAGTTAGATTCAAGCTCAGTTATGTTGGTGAGAAGGATTCATAGATCATGTTTCATAGCTCCTATGCCTCACATGGATGCACAGTGTCCTGTCTTCCCAATTTTTGTGTGCCTCTGAGATGATCGATGGGTTCAAGAGCTATTCATTATAAGTTTTCCCACCAACCTTTTATTCAGTGATTTTAGCATACACCAATGATTACCTAGATTCATTATTTCACTAGAGATTGCATTTCTATCATTCCTTCTGCCTGCATTATCTAGATTTTTTCCATAAAAAGCACTTAATCATCACCTTGTTACCATGAAATACAGCTCACAAAAGAAAAGCCGGTTAAAAGCTTCATTTTTGACTGTCATTAATTTTCAGAATAGTGAGTTGATGTCCTAGAAAGATCCAAGAAATGATAAATGTGCATCATGATTATTAATTATTTTACAAACTGTAGCATAACCCAGGTAGCACTCTCAGATGGTTTTTATTATTTCTTTAATTCTTCAACAGACACTCCCTGTAGTGACTTAATCTTTATTCACCACACTTCCACTGTTTATTCTGACTGGGACAGCTCAGGGTAGAAGCAGTCTATTGGGAGTGGATTCGTGATGTGGGTTTTTTTTTTTTTTGCGGCACTGGGGCTTGAACCCAGGGGCATTCTACCTCTGAGCTTCACCCCCAGTCCTATTTTTTATATTTTATTTTGAAACAGGGTCTCACTAAGTTGCGGAGGGCCTCACTAAGCAGCTGAGGCTGGCCGTGAACCCGGATCCTCCTGTCTCAGCCTCCCAAGTACTGGGATTACAAGCGTGTGCCACACGCCCAGCTGTGATGTGGGTTTGAACTCTGGAATGTCTATACCCACATCTAGGGTATAGACCACTTCCCAGGTGTGTGACCTAAACCACATCGTCAAACTTCTCCGAGCTTCTCTGTTTTCCTTTGTACAATATGGGATAATCATGTTCACTTTGAGTACTGTTGTGAGTGCTAAATGAGATGCTGTGTGTTAAGGTGCTTAACACAGAGCCTGGCACATAGTAAGGGTTAGAAAAAGGAGAACTGTTATGGGAGCCCTCTTGAAATAGACTTCCACCCCAGTGATCCATCCAGATGCACAAGAATTCCTGCTAAATGTCAAGGCTTCCTCCCCACCAGTCACCAGTCACGGGGATTAGGCGTGCTTAGTCCTGGATCAGAATTCAGCGGTAGCATCATCTCAGGCAGCTTTGTCCTCTCAAGCTGCCTGCAGAGAGCTCACATTCCCCTTATCATGCTCACCAATAGTATTTCTTAATGTTAAAGTTGTTTACAATATACATATCTTTCTTTAAACAGAAAAGGTTAGACGGGTTTCGTGCATGAAGATGAGAAACCTTTCTGAGGGTGGCGTTACATGTGGCCCCTCTGACTCGCTCTCCATGCTCTGCCCCGCTCCATCCGGGCAGCTGTCCATGTGGACATCATCGAGGGCTTCCTCACCCTGGGGCTTCTGGCTGGGTTTGGCCAAGGGGAGGCACAGACAGGGGACCTGGAGAAAGGAGATGGTTTTTTCCCACAGCTCCCTCCCTGCCAGGTCACTGTGGGTTAGCAGCCAGCCTGCTCCAGGCTGAGCTCCTGTGTGGCAGCCCTCTCCTTGCACTCTCTCTAGTCTCCAGACATCAGGTCTGGGGAGGGAGGTGCTCACCCACATTGCAAGCCACAGGATGTGGGCCATCTGAGGTTGCTTTTCCTAAATCCCCTTGACTTTGTAAATAGCACTTTTATTAAACTCTGCTTAAAAATCCCACTGTAAGTGCATCATCTGTGTGTTCCTGAATGTTACCTACAAAGTTGTTTATCTTAGTGAAAGATCAGAAACAAACTAAAAGAACCATAGATTAGAAGGGATTTGTTTGCCAAATTACAGTATAGCTGGAAGATCCGGTAATATGTAGCTATCCGAACTCAAGGTTTTGAAATTTTTTTTGTGTGTGTGGTACTGGGGATTGAATCCAGGGACATTCTACCTCTGAGCTATACCCCCAGTCCTATTTTTATTCTTTATTTTGAAACGGGGTCTCACTAAGTTGTAGAGGGCCTAAGTAGCTGAGGCTGGCCACGAACCGGGATCTTCCTGTCTCAGACTTCCAAGTACTGGGATTACAAGCGTGCGCCACCATGCTCAGCTTGAAAAAAACCCTTAATGACCAGTATTTAGTGACAAATGATATACTTTGAGGATTATCCAAGTTTGTAAAACGAAGTACATGACTATGTCTGTGAGCACATAGAGAAATGCTAGGAATTGATGTTAGTTCTCTATAGGATTGGGCCAAGTTTAACTTAATTCATGCTTCTTATTGTTTCTCAAATTAAAAAAATAAAAAGTCTGGGTTTCATAAAGATAAAATCAACACATTTCATTATTTGTATACTATTTAAATCAATTTCAACTTAAAGTCATAATGTCCATTATAACAGTATCAGAAGTCACTCTAGGCAGATGTTCTTTCGTATTTGTATATTGTTATGATGTCTGTGATTTACTTTAACTTACTTTTTTAATTTTTAATTTTTAAAAATTTTATTAGTGCATTGCAATCATACATCTTGAAGGATTTCAGGGTGGTTGACGTATACATGCACTCATTGGTCAATTAGCCCTCCCCAATTCTCACCACCCCTACCTTCCCCTCCCTCCTTCCTATTTCAGCATAGTAGTTGACTTTGATATCTTTGTGTATGTCTATCTTGTGTACCAGTTTGTTTCCCTCTCCTTCCCTCCCATCTCCCCCAGTTAGTTCGCCTTCTTTGCTCATCTGAGGTTTTCTCTCTTTGTCTGGAGTCCCTCCTGTGCTGAGTCAAGGCTCATCCTCCTGTGACCTCAGTACTGGGGCACTCCGGGGTGGGGCCAGGGGCTCACCCGCCCTGTGTCCCCAGTGCTGGGGGTCTCCGGGGTCAGGGCCGAGGGCTCACCCGCCCCGCGTCCCCAGCATCAGGGAGAGGGGTTCTCTGGGGGTGGGGCCAAGGGCTTGCCCACTGTGTGTTCCCTGTGCGGGGGGGGGAAGACCTCTGAGGGTGGGGCCAGGGGCTGACCCGCTCATGTTCTCAGTGCTGGGCCACTGCAGGGGGCCATGTCTCATCTGCCAATGTCCTCAGTTCTGGGGCGTTCTGGGGATGGTGTTGGGCTGCCCATGGGGGGCTGTGGCTCGCTCACCAGCTCGTGTTCTCAGAGTTGGACTGCTCCTGTGTATGGCCACCTCTTCTTTGTCTCTCCTCATTGCACTTGTTGTGGGAGCAGAGGCTCACGGCCCACCCATTGAAACCATCGTCATTATAGGTGCGGGTCTGGATTGACTTGGGCTTCATCATGTTCCGGAGTTGGTTGGTTTCAATGATGGTCTATAGTCGCTGGTTTCACAAGGATCTGCTGTCTCTTTGCTGTTGGTCTCTGGGAGTCATGGTGTAAGCATGGCCCCGCTTAGATGGCGCCTTCGCCTCTGCTCTCCACTTACCAGGTGAAATGCGTGGAGTTCTGTTTAGCTCCCTACTCTGTCCACTGCCTCCCACTCCGCTGCTCTTCGGCTCTCTCTGTTTTGTTGAGTTTTGGCTGCCCTAGTTTTCTTGTTAAGAAGCAGTCTTCCTGCCAGCCGAGTTCCAAGTTTCAGAGTGCCGGCGACATGCTGCCTCCCTTTATCTCACTCACCCGTGTTCTCGTTGGGCGGTTCCGGGGGGCCATGCCATGTCCGTCCATATCCTCAGTGCTGGGGTGTTCTGCGCCGGTGCTAGGCTACTCCAGGGGGCCATGTTTCACCCGCTCATTTTCTCGGTGTTGGGGTGCTCCTGTGCCTGGCTGCCTCATCTATGTCTCTCCACGTCACTTTCTTTGCGGGGGCTGAGGCTCACGTCCCACCCTTTGCAGTCATCGCCATTGTAGGTGTGGATCTGGTTCAACTTGGGCTTCATCATGGCCCAATGTCAATTGCTTTCGATGGTGGACTATAATCGCTGGTTTCACAAGAATCAGCTGTTTCTTTGCTGGAGGATTCTGAGAGCCGCAGTGTTGGCATGGCTCAGACAAAATGGCGCCTTTGTCTCCATAGTTGAAATGCTTTGAGCTCTCTACCACCCTCCGCTCTTTCCACTGCCTCGCATTCCGCAGCACTTTGGCTCTCATTGTTTTGTTGAGTTTTGGCTGTTCTACTTTTCTTGTCAAGAAGCAGACTTCCCACCAGCTGAGCTCCGACTCTCAAGACCGCTGGCAACATGCTGCCTCTCGCTATCCCGCCATCTTGGTTCTCTCTACTTTAAATTACTTTAGCATAGGTATGGGTGTGTGTGTGAAAGTGTGTATGTGGGTACGTGTGTGTTAATCTAAGCTATTCTTAAGAGGCTGTCAGTTGCCCTAATCAACAATTTACAGGGGTGATCCACTAGCATTTCATAAAAAACATCATACTCCAGAGGTGGTGGTTGCAGCCTTCAAATTGCCTACATCTCAATCGCCCTCAGAAACTTTCTTCATTAACGTAACGATGGTCAGAAATTGTTTTTCATGGATGAAATTTATGTCTTGAAAATTGGCATAACAGATGTCAGGTATAGGTTCATCTGATTGAAATGAAAGGTGGATTGGCTGTAATATTTGAGGAACTGTCACCACCCTGGCATTCTATAGCTGCTCCCTTGGGGATGGCACCTACAACTTGGTCCCTGAGTGGTTCTGAGTTGAGCCACATAGGGGGACAAATTTGGCTGCTTTCTGTGGGCAGTAAGGGTGAATTCTGCCTCTGGACTATCGTGGGATCTGCCTCTCACTAATCTTGCGTGCAAGGTGGGTTCAAAGCACCTAAAAAACAAAAGAGGTTGGTGATCTGCTTTGTGCCTACTTAGTAATAAAAGTTTGTTTAGATGACATCTCTATGTGTGGCAGAATTTGGTATGAGACCTGCTTTCACAAAAACCTGATAGCAAGGTGGTGGTGGAGTAGCTCACTGCCTTCCCCCAAACTTTTTGTTTTGCCAAGGCAATGAACCTGAGAGTCTTGGATAACCAACGTAATTGAAGTCCACTTGCAACATAGAATATTTGACTAAAGCTAAAATATATTCTAGCGAGGTGTGGGAAGACTATAAATTGCAAAAGAGGTACTTGAGGATCACATGAGGATGGGAAGCACCCTTTGGCCAGTTAAAATAAAATCGCTGAGGGGGTTATGCAGCAGAAATGAGGTGGCTACCATAAGCCCAAAGGTTAACCCATTGTTGTCCGTTGTGCCGGGTGGCTTGGTTGAGTTCCTGGCACTCCCCTGCTCCTAAGGCCTGTATGTTGCAGTAGAGAACAGGCAGATCAGAGCTGTAGAGGGGCAGAGGCTTCCCAGAAGGTGGCATGACTGGATGAGGATGGCGGACCCTTTAGGGTCAGAGGAGGAGGAGAATGCCTATGAAAATAATTTCAGGACTGAAAGGGGAAATGAAGCCCTATTCGGAAGCTCCTTGAGTGTCTGTAGGAGATAGCACATAGAAGTAAGCCACCCAAGGCCTCGATGCCTCCTGGGATTAAGGAATAAAGTGTGAGTGATGGTGGCCATATTGAATGTGTTTGCAGACTGAGCCTGCTTAGGATTTCTTGCTGTTGTCTATGGTCTTGCAATTCTTAGAGTAAGCATAGTATATAAGGTCACACATAAGTAATCTTTCTCTTTACTCAAATTCTGTTTTTGTTCTGAAACTATTGAGATAGCTAAATAATATTGCCTGCATCTGATGCTATATTTTATGGGCCAGCTTAAGCTGGCCAACCTTTTAGGTACGTTTCTATCCCCAAAGGCAACATGTGATGAGCTTATTGAAGGAATTGATTTGACTTTTTCTCACTACTGTCCCTTTAAACTTCTCTGCTGACTGGTCCTTCCCTGCCCCGGGATGAAACTTTGCACAGTTCCCATAGCCTTCCCAGGCACTCTCGGGTATTAACACGTGCTCTAGGCACGAGGTCCAGTGTGGTGGAGTGGCAAAACTCAATGTTCCATCCCATTGAAAGCCTCTCTGCCCCCACAGCTTGAACCTGAGCCAGACAGGAGGCCAGCGGTGGGGAAAGTGGGTTGGATTCTTCACTGTTTTCTCATTCTTGTACTCTTTCTCCTCTGCACGGCTGCTCTGGCTTCTCAGGGGCGAGGCTAGAAGGCACCAGCGGGTAAGGGACAGAGGATGCCTCCCCGGGTGCTGTGGTTGTAATTACATCGATCCCCTCTGGGTGGCGCCAGTGGACAAATGCCAATCCCTTCTCTCCATCTTTTGCTGGGCTCCTGCTACAGTTCCCTGATGTGGCATGTTCCTCGCCAGTCTCTGGCCTCAGTGGCTCCTCTACGTCTACCTCTTGGTGGATGACTTTGTCACTCCAGGTGACCCGAGTCCTCTTCCCTTGGGAGGGATCCATATCTAACACCTAGTAAGCACATGCATGTTTTTGCCCTTCCACACTCTCCAAGGGCAAGTCATTGTCAGTGCAGTAAACCTCCTCTGCTGCCCATGGTCTCTCTGGCCGGCCAGCAGCTCACATTCGGATGGTCTCGGGTATGGGGCAGCTCTAGATACGGTCTTTCAGTCTCCTCCAGAGTTAAACCTATGAAGCTTTCCAAGAACCGAAACCCAGCCTGATGTAGCTTAAGATGAGAACAACTTCCTACTTCTTTCCCATTCCCCCACAGCACATGAGCCTTTTCTAAAGAACTCCCTACCTCTCTCTGCGACAGATCCCCGAGCCCGCCCCAGGGTAACCAGCGAAGAGCTGCAAAGCCCGCTTCACATTTCTTGCACATCCTACATAGGTGGTCCGGTCCCATTGTTCTCAGCCGAAACTCTGTGATGAAAGGGAATGGCACACTTAACTCCTGTAACTCTAACCGCGCACACTCATTTGGAGACAGTTCTGTTGAGAAGGAAACATTCCAGAGAAGTCGGGATGATTAAGATTCTACTACAGAAGAAGTGGGTGGTAATGTCTGTCAAAACCCACCCGGCCAGCATCACCACATTCGCTGTGATTCATGGGGAAGAATTTGGAGACTTAATCACATTAAATACACAGGGTTATTTAGCTTTGGGAACTCCCTAGAGATCTCGATTGGGGTGTAGCTCAGAGGTAGGACACCCTTGGGTTCAATCCCCAGTAAAACACACACACACACACACACACACACACACACACACACACACGATGAGGTCATGAAGATGGACTTCCACATGGAATTAGTGGCTTTTTAAAAAAATTGGTACATTGTAATCATACATTTTGATGAAGTTACGGTGATAGAGGCATACATACACACAGAATTAGTGGCTTTCTAAGAAGAGGAAGAGAGGCAGGAGCTAGCACACTTGCTCTGTCTTGCCATGTGATGCAGACAGAAGCCCTGGCCAGTTGTGACCCCTCTGTCTTAGACTTGCCAGCCTCCAGTACTGTAAGAAATAAGTCTCTGTTCTTTAGCAATTACCCAGCTTCAGGCACTTCTTTAAACAGAATAAGGCAGTGGCTTAAAGTCACACAGATTTATTCTCTTATGCATCTGGAGGCCTGAATCCTGCAGCCAGGGTGTCAGCAGGGGCACGCTCCCTCTGAAGGCTCTGGGGGAGGATACATCTCTGGTGGCTCCAGAAATTCCTTGGCTTGTGGCTGCCTCACTCCAGCCTCCGCCTCCATCCTCACCCACCTGCCTTATTCTCTCTGTGTCTGCGTGTGTCTTTTTCTGTCTCTTATAAGGACACACTCATCAGATTTACAGCCCACCCAATCAGTATACTCTCATCTTGATCCTTTTAATTATACACACGAAGACCCTATTTCCAAATGAGGACACATTTGGGGTGCCAGATGGACATGAATGTTGACGAACACTTTTCAACCCACTACAGATCCCCAAACCAACTTTTGCCCCCCGGGTGTGTGTGTGTGTGTGTGTGTGTGTGTGTGTGTGTGTGTGTGTGTGTGATATCATCCCTTTTGAGAATACATGCCCATCATCTAAATCCAGTTTCCTTGGAGAAGCAAATCTGCCAGCTATCTGGAGAGCTCTCCCCATCAATCCTCTGTGGCTCCCCGCTGTCAGACCTCGTTTTGCCTCCACAGCAGTGTTTGATGTAAGGTTTATTTGCTTTCTTCACTGATGAGGAACCTGAGCTTTAACAAGAATCCTCGCCAAGGTAACTCAGCTGCTGAGTGGGGAGGTAGCGATTGCCTCCTGTTTTATTCTGGTTTCCAGCCCTCTATATGTCCCTTCCATTCCCTGCTACTCCAACTGCCTGCTGGTCCCCTCCTCCACTCCCCACGTGGTGGGCGAACCCTATCAGACTGAATGTGCTCCACTTCCCTCTGACAACCTCTTTACCCAGAATGTGGATAACATTTCACATAGTGTCATTTCTATTTTTATTCTCTGTGATTCGAAAGCCAACAGCAGTATGCCAAATATGTTTCTGCTTTCATGCTTCAAAGTTTTGCTTCAGGAGATAGAATCTTTCATACCAGGACCAGAGGAACACTGGTTGGACAGCAGGTGGCTCCCTGTGCCAGTCACTCAACACCCCATCAGAGGCAAGTAATTTTGGAGTCATCACATGGCACTCCCTTTCCCCGGGAAGTGAGCTTGCCTTGGCTCTCCACGTGTGTGCACATTGTGTGTTATCCTAGGAAGAGCAAAACTGCACATTCTGGAACAAAGCTCGTGTTGGTTATAGCATGCCCCAACAGCAACCATTAAGGCACTTCTTTCTCCAAATCCAGGGAACTTAGAAAGCACGCTCATTATTATAATTTCATGTGTGTGAGCTTCTCTACCACATTCCTATTTAGATGGAGAAATAAAAATTTCTAGGATATTAATTTATTTGAAGTTGTGTTGAGTAATCCCTTTTTTCTTCATCTTGCTGATATTTTCTATGGCTCATAGATGGCCCTGTTCCCTGGCTTCCAGAAAGATGCAATTTCCCTGGTTTAATGGTCCCTCGGTCATGTCAGTGGGCTCTTGGAGTATAAGCCCTTGTAAGTAGTGTATCAGTCATGGTGAATTAAGCTGCTCCATGGTAACAATCCACCTCAACCAATGGTTATTTCTTTTTTGCCTGTGTCCATAGCGAGTTAGTTAGTTGGTCCTTATCCTATTTACTCAGGGAGGGACCCAGGCTGACAGAGCAGCAATTACCTTAGATGTGCTGGCTGCTTTGGCAGAGGGAAAATGTGTCACAACTTACACATTGTCCCTTAAAACCAAAGTAAGTCACATGGCCACATCCAACTTTAAGGAGCTGGGAGGTGCGACCATGTGGAAAACTAAAAAAAAAAAAAAAAAAAAAAAAAAATTGACACAGTGAATTAGACCCCTGAGCTACCCTGAGTCTTATCTGGACATTTCACCATTTGTAGTTTTTGATTAAAGCCTTGTGGAGTGTTACCAGGATTTTGGAATACAGAGGCATTTATTGCCTTGTACCTTCGGGTAGGTCACTGACCTCTCAGTCTACTTTCCTTACCTGAATATTTCCATAATAACCCCCTAGTCTGGCTACCTTCTTTGGTATTGTTAGTATCAATGAGAGTACTCATCAATGAGAATACATGAAAATATATTGAAAAATGAAAAGAGTTTTATAAATAAAGATTGCTTATAATATTGCCATATATCTCTTTTTTTTTGCGGTACTGGGGATTGAACCCAGGGGCATTCTACCTCCAAGCTACATCCCCAGTCCTATTTTTTTATTCTTTATTTTGAAACAGGGTCTCACTAAGTTGCGGAGGGCCTTACTTGTAGGGGTCTCCACCTAGTGCCATGAAAGGGCCTGGTGGACTGGCAGAAGCCTGCTCTAGAGTACCGGGCCTCTCCCACGTGGCGGTAACTCAGCATATTAATGGCAAAGATGGCGCTGGCGGACTCCTCGGAGGGAGGTCCCGCAGATAGCCCCACCTAGCCTCAGGAGGGCTGTGATAGGCAGTTACCTCCTTCTGTGCTCACAGACGACAGGTGCCTCTACCTATGATAGGTTACAGGGGGGCGTGGTGTCACACCCTACTGCTTGCGAGTTTCCTGTATTGCCTCTACTATAAAGGAGGGATTTGGCTTTCTAATAAATGAGATCTTGCCAGACATGACTCCCGGTCCGAGGTATGTGTTTTTCGGGCCGTTCGCCCCCCCCCCC